>JAPKID020000016.1:0-28067 GCA_026931265.2 Tropidonophis doriae | reverse complement strand
TATGGTTCTAATGTTGCATGTACGCCGCCCTGAGTCCTTTCCAGGAGAAGGGCGGGATATAAACCGAATAAATAAATAAAAAAAATAAATATGTTTGTTTTGAATAGACTATCTCTATACAGGTAGCCCTTGAATTATGCAATTTGAATTATGCAACAAAAATTATACAATTAGACACGTGGACAGTTTTTCCCCAAATGCCATCACTCTGCTTAACAACCAATTCCCACAAATCTGTTAATAATGTACTAAGACTGTATTACTATTATTCTTCTCTTCATAGTAGCTATCTCTCCCCACTTATGACTATAACCATGTTGCTTGTATCTTTCAATTTATATTGTTTTTGTTTCCTAGTATGATTTGATAGCTTAATAGTAATCTTGACTATCACTAAGTGTTGTATCTTTTTATTCTCCTTATGTACAGAGAGCATATGCACCAAAGCAAATTTCTTATGTGTCCAATCATACTTGGCCGATAAAGGATTCTATTCTATTCCATTCTATTCCATTCTATTCCATTCCATTCCACAATTGATCCCAAAATTTCCATTGCTAAGACACAGTTGCTATGTGAAATTTGCCCGATTTTATGACCTCTCTTGAATGACCGCAGTTGTTAAGTTAGTAATACAGCTGTTAAGTGAATCTGACTTCCTCATTGACTTTGTTTGTCAGAAGGCCGCCAAAGATGATCTCATGACTCTGGGACACTGCAACCATCAAAACTATGGTCAATTGCCAAGCATCTGAATTTGAATCATGTGGTTATGCAATGGTGGTAACTGAAAAATGGTCATGTCACCTTTTTCAGTGCTATTGCTATTTCAGTGCCTTTGAGCGGTCACTAAATGAACTGTTCTAACTCAAGGACTACCTGTACTCTACAGATATTTTCTATAAGATGACCTAAATACAATACTATCTGGATTTCCTAGGGCGATCGCATCATCCTTGGAGGTGATCATTATTTCCGATTTAATCATCCAGCTGAAGTTCAGAAGATAAAAAGTTTGTCCTGTGGGACTTCATTTCCTGAGGAGGGTCCAAAGGACTTTGAATTTGCAAAAAATGAATTGCTGGCTGCTCAACAAGCTCAGTGAGTAATAGCAGATGTTATGCTTTAAATAGTCCCTGTATTTTCCCTTGCATATGTTGTGAACTTAGCAACAGAGGTTGCAATTACTGTTACTGTTGTTAACTGGAACTACTTGTAAGTTAGTTTTTTTTTATTTGTGTTACGTGTGTTGTCTCTTTCCAAATAGCAGTGACATTTAAATTTGAATTAATTATTTCCCAACAGAACTAATGTAGATCTAAAGTTAAAAAGAACTCTAGATGAAAGGATAAGTAGAAATTCAGTGTAACATATTTTAGATTAAACATATTTTATGTATTATATATATATATACATACATACACACACACATATAAAGGGTGGCTCAGTGGCTAAGATGGTGAGTTTGTTGATCAGAAAGGTTGGCAGTTCGGCGGTTTGAATCCCCAGTACGTGTAATGGAGTGAACTCCCATTACTTGTCCCAACTTATGCCAACCTAGCAGTTTGAAAGCATGTAAAAAATGTAAGTAGAAAAATAGGAACCACCTTTGGTGAAGAGGTAACAGCATTCTGTGTGCCTTCGGCATTTAGTCATGCCGGCCACATGACCATAGAGTTGTCTTTGGACAGCGCTGGCTCTTTGGCTTTGAAACAGAGCGGAGCACCGTTCCCTAGAGTTGGGAATGGCTAGCACATATGTGTGAGGGGAACCTTTATCTATCTGTCTGTCTATCTGTCTATCTATACATGTGGTGTGTATGCATGTATATATACATATTTGCTTTCGTAGATTTTCACAGGTATAGGTATGCTGGTATTGTTGTATTTGGGTGTTTTCCCGTGTAAGCTTACATGGGAAAACACCCGAATACAACAATACCAGCATACATACATATACATACATACATACATACATACATACATACATACATACATATTCATTTTCTTTAGAACTTGAAACAAATCCTTCTTGACAATATTCAAAAACTGTATCAGGATTGATAATTTTTTATGCTTTTGTATGTAGTATTTCTTTGGCATAAATTGTAGCGTAAATTTCAAAATACTTCTAGGCTTGAATCAGAAATAGAAGAAGCACGTCTTAAAGCTAAGAAAGAAATGATGCAAGGGATCCAACTTGCCAAAGAAATGGCTCAAGAAGAATTTAGTGCTCAGCAACAAAATTATGAGACCAAAATAAAATCATTAGAAGCACGACTGGTAGGTCATTACTGATGCTTTTATAAAGCAATGTCTTAATCTAACATGCAATAACGTGATAAACTTTGAAATGTAACTAAGCTTATGTTTGTGTGCAATCGCAAATCTGCACTCGCTGTACAAGTAAGACAATAAAAGTAGAAACTGTAATAGAACTACCAGTAGGTGATGAGTTTGTAAGCAATTTGCAGTAATCCTCCCCCCTCCAAGCCTTTTTCTTGAAGTTTTGTATCCAGTTGGGTATGTAGGCTTAGCAGTCAATTTCTTTTCTCATTCAGCCAGCCTTTCATCTCTGCAGGGTCTGATCTTTCATCCTATAGAACAGGGGTCCCCAATCCCTGGTCCTTGGTCCGGCACTGGACCTATAGTATGCCAGAAACCAGATTGCGGAAACAAGCAGAGCCCCATCTACAGGATGCAGGCAGCATATGAAACCACAACTCCTCTGGTCCATGGAAAAACCTCTGTGCACAGAACTGGTTCATGGTGCCCAAAAGATTGGGGGGCGGCACTGCTATAAAGGGGTACCTTATTATATGAAGGGGCTGTTTTCCAGCCCAGCAGGGCCATGAAGAGATGGACTTTACTAATGTGCAAAATGTACATGAACCACAACTTCTTCTTGAAAGGAAACCCATGCTTAAAACAGCAGATCACTGAAATCCTTTGCTAAAGATAAGACAATCTGGTCTGCATTTACAGACCGGGAATACATTATCTCATACCTAATAACACTGCAGATAAAGAGGACCACTTGCACCCACGTCTCTGAATGGATGAAGTCATAAATCATAATACTTTCAGGAGAGAGATGGCAACCTCTTATTTGTTCAAAACCTCCTGTGAATTGTTATCTGTGGCACTGTTGGATTTTAGCCCTGAAGTTAAAAAGTTTACATTGATGTAAATCCATTCTCCACCCAAACGTCTTTAACGTCATAACAGCTTTTCCCACAGCCAAATAAATAATAAAAGGCATACAGTGCTAATTCACCATACCATATTTTCTCATTTTTCTTCAATTGTTATTGCACTGTGTCCAAATGCAATGGCTTCTATAGGCCAGTGGCTTTTATGAAATGAAATCTTCATGTTGGTGCCTATGATTCAGTCTCCTTTATTTTTTAGGAAGAGGAATCCCATAGGAAACAATTGCAGGAAATGAACAACCAGATGGCTGCAAACAAAATTGAGGAACTGGAGAAAGCAAAGCTAGGCCTTGAGCTAGAAGTAAACTTCAACAAGAAGCGGTGGGAAATAGAGACATTGGCTGCCAGAGAGGTAAACAGTCTAACTTCATCTGTTATTACTTTTCTCCAATATTTTCAAGAACATGCGAGTCTCACATGTCCTTGAACAGATCTCTTCCATGAAATCTATCCAATTAGAAATTAACAACATCGCTAATGTATTATTCAGTTGTATTAAGTTAAGGCTATAAGTGGTTAGATATTTAGAGTCTTAATAGCAGGAATCGCAATTAATGAATTGTTAGTTACATTTATAAAGCTAGACCCAACTAATTGACTCAAAACTGTTTACCATCGGTAAAAGAATTCCCAGTGAGATGGGACAATTTGATAAAATGAATACAATCTAAAAAAGAACACAATCCAATAATACAAGACAATAAAGTAAAATCTTGGGAAAAACCCATGTCTCCAAGTTTTCCTTAAAAGACAGCAGGATCAGGGGAATATGAATGTGGGGAGGATACCATTCTGGAGGACAAACACCATGACAGAAAGCACATTTCTTGGGATTCCTTAATGATATTCAAGGATGGAATCACTGAACAATTATTTCTTTCTCAAATCAAAAACTCACTTCTGTCTTTTAATGGAACTTGCATTTAAAATAGGAATGATAACCACAATAAACTTTTAAAAACAGAATTCTTTAGTGTTAAAAATTTGGGGATCTAGTTAAAGGGCTTATCAACACTGATATTCCTTAGTCTCTTGCTGGTGGTCAACCTCTTTTCAGGGAGAAATGATGGGAACTGGGAATTATGAATTCAAAGTAAACAACTCTTTGGATTCAGAAGAGAAGTGATGTTTGGGAGTGTGTGGGAGTATCTATCACTTTTCTTAATTCTTTAAAGAGCTGGGTCTTTTCCAGGGATTTTGCTTCCCATAACATCTGTGGTGCAATCCCAGGAAAATTAAGATTTGGTATAAGGAGATGGAGATACGTGGTACACATGCAGGACTATCCTCTCTGAAATACCTTTTTGCCTTCAGATCTGAAAGTATCACCAGAGATTTGTTTATTTATCTGAAGAACTTTCATGGCTACCTATCTCACATGCTGTTCCTAAGGAGCTCACAGTAATTGTCCTCGGGGGGAGAAGTGTAACCAAAATCAAGATTTCAGTCACGACAGTGCGATTCATCCACTATTTTGACTTTTTAAAATCATACCCTGCAGACACTGTGGTGTACTACCTACCATACTTTTATTTATTTATTTTACAAATAACTCAAAAGTGGCAAACATATCGAAAATACATTCCTTCACCTATTTTTGATCCACAACAACATTCCTGTGAGGTGATGTGAGCTGAGAGAGTAACAGGCCCAAGGTCACCAAGCTGATTTTAATGTTTAAGGTAGTACTTGAACTCATGGTCTATTGCTTTCTAGCCTGATGCCTTAACCACTAGACCAAACTGGCCCTGTGTTAGACTGCATCCTCCAGTTTTAAAAACTTTTACCAAGAAAACTTCCCATCCTGATTTTGTTTTAGGTTTTAAAAGATCACACAGTTCGTCATGTTAAGATTCTTGAAGCTCTGGAGGCTGAGAAGCAGAAAATTGCTCAAGAAGTGAAAATTCTTCAGCAGAATCAGGGAAATAGGAATAAAGGTATGGCTATAATATTATGAAATTACTATCTCTAATGGTTGCCCATAAATAAATATTAATGCATTTTAAATAAGTAACAGAACTGTTTTCCAGCACAGCTCTTCTATTTATAATGGGGAAGACAGAATATTATTTTCTACCACAACATCTAGGTCAGTGATGGCTAACCTTGCATGCATGCAACCTCCCTGGGCCCCACCCTTCTGCGCATGCACATGCGACACCCCACCCCCACCCTGGCGCTCTCTTAAAAACTGCTTTGCTTAACTATTGAATTTCGGATCTCAGTTGTGGTTGTAACTCGAGGATTACAGTTAGTGCTAGGCTTGTGACCACAACTGAGCCCCAAATTTATGTTGTTAAATGAGACATTTGTTAAGTGAGTTTTGCTGCATTTTCTTGCCACAGTTGTTAAGTGAGTAACAAGGTTGTAAAATGAGGACTATGTGTATTTCTAATCCCTGTTTTTGGGCAGAGAGCAGGCAAACTTATTTTCATACTGAAAATTCTCTTCATCCTGTAATTCTGTCCCAATCTATTCTCAAACAAGGCCTCATTAGGTTCAATGGCATTAAGCTCTTGATAAGTGTGTACCAAATTGCCAAAGCTATTCTAGAGTTTAATTCTGGATCTCATGGCAGTTATTATTTAGTCTTCAGCTTGGGAAAAAAGACAGGTGCAGAAACCGGCAGGGCTTCATTCCATGCCAACCTTAATGATGATTTGTCATTCCAAACAATATCAGTCTTGTTAGTAAAAAAAAAAAAAAGGCCTTTAACAGACCTGGCTGTGAAACATTCTAGACTAGTACAAAACACTAAGAAAAAAGGCTAAAGCTCATAATAGGATTCTGTTTTAATTGCAAATCTATAATAACACAAGGGACATCGTGGCTCAGTGGCTAAGACACTGAGCTTGTTGATCAGAAGGTCAGCAGTTCGGCAGTTTGAATCCCTAGCGCTGCATAATGGAGTGAGCTCCTATTACTTGTCCCAGCTTCTGCCAACCTAGCAGTTCAAAAGCATGTAAAAAATGCAAGTAGAAAAATAGGGACCACTTTGGTGGGAAGGTAACAACACTCCATGCGCCTTTGGTGTTTAGTTATGCTGGCCACATGACCATGGAGAATGTCTTCAGAAAGTGCTGGCTCTTTGGCTTAGAAATGGAAATGAGCACTGCCCCCTAGAGTCGGGAACAACTAGCACATATGTGCGAGGGGAACCTTTACCTTTATATTAATATAATTGATGTGCCAGGGTTTCTAATAGTTTCTAAGAAATTAAGATTGTAGGACTCTCCAAAAATGTGATGTCCAGAATCTGTCCAAATTGTATCTGCTACAGCACGACAAATTTAAAAGAAGAAATGACTGAATTGTCCCTGTGCATTGAAGGAAAATTGAGTGCCTATAAATATAGAAACATATTTGGATTTTTACATTTATTTATATCCAGAGAGACATAAAACCTGGGAAAAATTAGAGAACTTAAAAAATTATATACCGGTACTCTTGTAAATAAGAAATTTCCGCTTTAATTTCCAGAGTTGCTAAACCTTTTCAAAAAAACATTTTGCAGAGCCAAACTGGGACTTTATGAAACTGTCTATGATGCTCAGAGAGGCCAACACAATCAGCAGTAAACTTCACAAGCACACCGTTTTTTGTAGGTATGTTCTTGACTAAAATATTGGAAGTTGTTCCTTGCATACCTTTTTCATTACTGTAATATGATGATTGCCTTTAAACAATCAAATTAAAGCCATATTTCGAAGTAGCATTTGGAGTCCAAATGGTTTCTAAAAATGACTCCAAAAAGTCTTTGGTTATTTTTAAAATGTTTCATTCTGAAATTAAGCACCTAGATAATTTGTTATCTTTTCAATCTATAAAATGCAATTCTCTCCTTCTCCCACGAACGGTCAATTATAAAAGGGGTGATGTATCAGATAGTGATTGTCACTTTATGTTCTGGGAGTAAATTTGTTATGTTCTTTTATCAGACATGATGTAATGGCTCAAGAAAATGGCCTTCAAGTGCAGGTCCGTAACATCAGGCTGGGTGTTGCAACATACTGGAGCCTTGAGAAATTTGAAGACAAACTGGCTGCAATGAAAGATGCATATGAGGTTTGTTTCAGCAAAAAACTTAAAATCCTTCCTATTGCTTTTATGAAAGAGAGACTGAGGCACTTTCAGAATTTGCCTATATGAGTATCATCTCATCACTTGCCTCTGTAGAAGAAAAATAAGAGCTTGCTTTGACGCCCAGAAGAAATATTTTAATATAGATAGCCAATCGTTATCTCTGAAATGAGTCTGACAGTACAAGTAATCCTTGATTTATAACTGTAATGGTCATAAGTTGTGACAGTCATCAAGTGGGTTGTCATATAATAGGGTTGTCAAACTTGCGGGGCATGGGCCAAATGCATCAGGTGCATGCATCAGGTGCATGCCCATGCCCGATATAGTTACGGGAGAAAAAAAAGTCCAAATATGTCATACGATGCTGCTTTGACAATGTGAGTTTGACACCCCTGTCATAATCAACCTGATTTTACAACATTTTTTGTAGCAGATGGTTTTGCTGAAAACTTGGTTTTTAGCAAAAAAGTAAAATGCAATAATGTGACTACAGGTGACATTGCAAATGTCCTTAAATGTGGGCTAGTCGCCAAGCACCTCAACTACAGGTATGTGACCCATAGGGGAAGGCAGCCATTAAAACTTTAGAACTAGGTTGTAAATATCTCTGGGAAGGTCTGATGTAACTCCAAACAAGGACTATCTGTAGTTTAGGAATGTGTGGAAAGAAAAAAATACTTTGGTGAAATCGCTGAGTGCTCTGTAGCACCCAAAACTTTGTTTCTGCTGGCACAGCACTTGTTCAATGTAATTCTCATCAACTACTCTAACTAAACAGCTTTCCAAAGGGAAGGGAGGAGAGTTTTTGCACTCTGCAAACCTCCCCAAAATGACCCGTTTTTCGTGAAAATGGGCATGTTTTTTTCTTTTTTAAAAAAAAGTATGAAAAGCCTTGGGGGGGCCTTGTAGAGAGCTCTGGGGGGGGGCAAAAACGAGCAAAATACGCCCCGTTTTTCATGAAAATGGTTGGTTTTTTGTCAAAAAAATTGCATGCATAGCCTTATGGAGGCTTACAGAGTGCTCCTGGGGGCTTGGGCAGCCCATTTTTTGCTCATTTCTGTCCTCACCAGCCCCCAGTAGCTGTCTGAAATCCTCCATAAGTGTATGCACAGCCGTTTTGGTGAAGGGGCGGGGCTTTAGGAGGAAAAAAAATGCTGTATTCGGTGTATAAGACGCACCCAGATTTTCAGCCTCTTTTTAGAGGAAGAAAGGTGCATCTTACACCCCGAAAAATACGATATTCTGTTGGCTGCAGTGATGCTCAGTTGTCTCTTAAAAAACATTTTATATGTGGCATAGAAATAGCACTGAGGGATTGGGAATGGCTTTTTGTTGTTTTTTCAAAGAAAAAAAAGCACTTGAATCTCAACCAAAAAGTTGTATTTTTTTCTATGGAGAAACAAATCGAACATACTCAGGTGCCTTTTCATAATATCAGTATACTAGTCTCTTTTTAAAATTTTTACTAGTTATTAGATTTGTTTGGGTCAACCGACTTCAGGAAAGCTCATTAAATTTCAAAGAAAGGACTGTGTCTATATTACTATAAAGCACCTGAAGTTCTGAATAAATTCATTTAAGGAAAAAAAATGCACATTTTATGAGTGCCAGTAAGGGCTTGCACCAATACATTAACTGCAGTACCATACTTTTCGGACTATAAGATGCACTGATGTATAAGATGCACCACGATTTCGAAGAGGTAAGTATGAAAAAAAGGTTTTTCTTCTCCCTGGCCCCCAGGAGCACTCTGCAGGCTTCAGCAGGGCTAGAGGAAGGGAAAAACGCCCCCGTTTTTGCAAAAAATGGGTGGAAAATGGTCCGTTTTTCACAAAAACAGGAGCATCCCTCCCCAGCCCTGCTGAAGACTGCAGAGTGCTTCTAGGGGCCGGAGAAAGGCAAAAATACCTCCCTTTTTGAGAAAAATGACCAATTTTTCACAAAAATGGCATTTTTGCCTTCCCCCAGCCTTGCTGAAGCCTGCAGAGTGCTTCAGGGGGTTGGGGAAAGGCAAAAACGCCTCTGTTTTTGAGAAAAATGGCCCGTTTTTCACAAAAATGGGATGTGGGGACAGGCTTCAGGAGGCCAAAAATGGTTGTATTCGATGTATAAGACGCACCAATATTTCCACACTCTTTTAGGAGGGAAAAAGGTGTGTCTTATACTCTGAAAAATACTGTACTTATTTTCAGTAATAGATGATAACTTTGAAAAATTAGTCACTTATAAGAATCCTGATATATATTGTCAAGGGCAGCCCTAGATTTGGAGATATGTGGGAAAAGTTCTTCCATGAGTTTTAATCTTTGTGGAAAGAGTATGAGTTTTAAAAATAGTAGGTTTCTCTGCATTTTAATATATGATCATGTCCTAGTACAAGTTGAATGTTGCCTTTAGTCTTAAACTCTGAAAATGATTTTTAGGAAACCAAATCATTTATTTTCCAGATGAACAGCACTGAGGGAACTGATGAGATTTTTTATGATCCTACTGATGAGTGGGAACCTGATTTTTCAAATGCATCCAGCTGTTCTAAGTCTACAAGGAGGTAACTAGAACAGTGTCAAATTATGTCTCAAAATCACAAAATTGCATTTCCCAAAGTAAGAGGAAATAGATGTAAATATTGTTGTTGAGATGCTTAATTTTTCTTTTAATGAGGAAGTCAGTGATGTTCCTGAAGGGATTCTGTAGTCATTGATCATTACATTTGGTAAAGTATGTTTCTTGTCATTATAGAAAGGATAAATCCATATAATGCAAGGTTGGAGAGTCCTGAAAATCTTTTGAGACTTTACACTGTAGTCTTAGCTTGGAGAAACAGCTTGTTACTTCTGCTGCTACTACCTATTTTATTGAGGGTGCCAGCCCCTAACGCTAGAATGTATGTGAGAAAACACTCACAATTCTGTCTTTCTGGCAATCAAATATCAAAATGTTAAAAATGGAAGAAATTTTAAGAGTGCTACCCCCCTATCAAGTTATAAGTAGAAGTAGAAGCATGTGACTAGAGGTTTCAACCCTTGGAAGGCAACTTTTATTGGCAGTAAACAAAATCAAACTTTGTTCTGTAAAAGAATAAAATAAAAAGTCAATGTTTAAACTTTAAATATTAAAATGCAGGCAGTCCATCTTTTAAAAATATAGTTATGGATCTCTTTAGATTATGAGAACAATAAAATCTTGACTTAAAATTTATCCAAGAAGATCTTATCCTGCCAGATGTTACTGATCTATTCCAGTAGAGTATTCTGCCAAAATCTACAAAAAAGAAAGGGAAGTTTCAAATTTATTAACTTAGATCAGAAAAATTCTTTAAAAAAAAATATTAATACGCAGCCTAAAGAACAGAAAGGTTTGGAATCCATTAAAAAATCAACCTCATACACAGAAATTTAATTTAAAACAGGAGACAGCACATTGCACCCATAAACACAGAACAAAAATTTTTAAACGTTTAAATCAACTTCTTGGGAAATAACCTCACCTAAACATCTATTCTTCAGATGCAGTTTTCCTGGACTTAGCTGCTTAGTTCTCTTCTTTAGATTCCTGAAGATTCCAGGAATTTTTGGGAAGACAGTAAATCTCCCTCTTCCATCCTCAGTTCCCAGTTTTTTTCCCCTTTGTCCTCTTCTCTGTTTCTGCTTTTGTTTAAAAGAAATCCCAATTTTCCTATTCCCAGCATGGAAGGAGGCCTTAAAGACACTACTTCTGTGTAAGGCCTAAAGCCGTGATGGCGAACCTATGGCACAGGTGCCACAGGTGGCACATGGAACCATTTCTTAGAGCACATGAGATGTTGCCCTGTCAGCTCCAGCGCACATGTGTGCACTTGGCCAGCTGATTTAGGCCTTCTTTTGAGGCCATTTTTCGCCTTCTGGAGGTTTCAGGGAAGCTCCTGAAACCTCTGGAGGTGAGGGGGAGGCTGTTTTCACCCTCCCCAGGCTCCTAGAAAGCTTCTGGAGCCTGGGAAGGGTGAAAAAAGCATGCCAAAAGCAGGGGTCACGCACATAGCATCATGGGTGTGGCACGCCCATGCACGACCCCTCTGCACTCCCCCCGCTTTTTGCACGCAAACCAAAAAAGGTTAGCCATCACTGGCCTAAAGCTATCCTCCTTGGGAATGAAAGTAGAATGGCATGAAGCTGATACTCTGGGAATGCAGACTGGCAAAGAATACTGGAATTCTTAGAAGTCTTACTGAAACTAAATATGATCTCTTTTACTTGGTTCTTGTGCAATTTTAGGAGAAGTAGAAGTTTGAGAAAGAGCAAGAGAATCTCTGGGTGTTTGTCTGGGATAAAGGCGAAACTGCACAATTCATTTGTAACAGGTATGTCTATTGTAATGCTCTGTCCTTCAAAAGTTTTCTTTAATCATTGTTTTTATTTTATTGGCCTCCTATTAAAGTCCTTGAAGTTTTATAAAATGTTTGTTTTCTTCGATATATTTTCCCCTCTTTCAAGTGATTTTTTTCAAAACAATTATATATTTTGCAGAGGGAAATCTTGACTAAAATAAGGAAAGCCATACTGGTTATCATGATGCTCATGCCTTCTTTTATCCTAGGTACAACTGATACATTGGCCAATCTGATATCAGATCCTCACGAGTCATTTGTACCAGGCATTTGTAAGGAACTGCTAAGTTCATCTTTGCATGTCCTGGGACAGGTTCACGAAGAAGAAAGCATGGCACAAATTCTTTTTAAAACTTTGATTACAATATATACTCGAGTCACTGCTATGACAAAAGCTTATGAACAAGCTGAAGAAAATCCAGAGAACTGTAAGCTCTACTTATTAAACACAAATCAGATTGGTTTAATTGAAATAATAAGTAGCTATTAAATTTTCCCCAATTCTCAATTTGCATTCTAATTGAGGATTTTATCTCTGTGTTTAGTTTTCTCTGTTGATCAAGCTGCCCAGTCCTGCAGCATAGCAATTACATCTGCTTTCCAACAATTTGTTGTTCTGACTAACCAGTGGCTGAAGAATTTCCGAAAAAACAATGAATTTGTAAAAGTTTTCGATGAACTAAGGGAAGATGTAAAACATTTGGAAGAATATCTGCAATTGCTCTTTCAGGTAAGGGATCTTGCAAGTGACCCTTATAAATATCAGTACTGTAAATACTGTTTAAATCCATTTATACATATTACCAGTTTAAATTTAGTCTATGCTATTTTAGGCTATGCCATGTGAATTGGAATGAATGAGGAAAATTTCAAACAGTAAACACTTCCTCATGCTTTAAGTTTGTCTTCCAGGGTGGCTGTGCAGACCTATCATCAGTAGTAGCAGAGGCAGAGAAGAAAATAATGCAAATATTGAAACAGCTTGCTAAATACATAGGACATTTGGCAGCAGTGACAAGCTCAGAACTAAGTCTTACAGATGGAAACAGAGGTGATGAAAGCAATGCAAAGGTAAAGTAAGGGTGTGTGTATTTATGTGTATAGTATGTGTGTGTGCGCGGGCGCGCATGTGTATACAGGTCGTTCTTAACTTACGATCAAACTTAGCAACAGTTTGAAGTTGCAGTGGACCTCCCCAGGGCTACTTATGAGCCACATTTTGGCCTCTCAGCAATTAGCCTGCATTTATGGTCATTTGCAGCCTCCCACATTCATACGGCCATAATTTACATCTTTTTTTTTTTTGCTGGAAATCAGCTCTATACTTTGATTTTCCAGTAAAAACTGCTTATTGCAAAAAATGGATTTTGTTAACAACTGCCGGGTTTGCTTAATGAGCAAAAAAAATAAGTTTGTAAAATTAGGCATAGTGATCCACCCAGCACTATCTGGGTGGTTTCTGCCAGCATATTGCCCCTAACAATCTGGGTCCTCATTTTACCGACCTTGGAAGGGTGGGAGGCTAAGTCAATCTTGAACCCCATCAGGATCAAACTTTAAGCTGTGGGCAGAGTGCCTGCAATACTACATTCTAACCACTGCATTTTACAACTGGTATAATTTACAATCATCATTCCAGGCTCATTTACAGTCATAAGTTGAAGATTGCCTATAAAAAAGTGAATGAATAATAGGACTTGGAGCCAAGGTAGCTGCAGACTTCCCATCTTCAGCCAGAATTGACTTGCCAAATGTACATTTCTCAGAAAAACTATTGTAGATTCTTCACTTCCATTAATTCTGGGGTGGGGCTGGGGATTGAACCCAGTGAGTGGAAATTTTTTTGTCTTGATTAGCCCAATATTGATATTATTCCAGAAACTGGTTGAGATAGAACTTTTCTTAAAGGCTTATTTGGTTTGACAGGATATTATATACAGCAGATTGTTGTACATTGTTTTAGAAAGGATGTTGGTTTTGGTTTTTTCCCCTAATTACCACTTATTATTTACCTCAGATGTTTAATTTTTCCCTGTAAGTTTCATGACTGTTGCTTACCTTTTTGATGGTGGCACTGAAATGTAATAAATATTTTTAAAAGATGGTTGTGTCAAATAGCCATGGCCATGGCATAAATGGGCATTGAATTATTAGCCATTATAAGCATTCATAACTATTAGAAAACTATAATTGAGTTTTTACTTTGTATTTTAATTCTGTCTTTCTGTTTGTGTCAGACACAGTTCATACCAGATATCTGTGAAGGAATAGACTTGGGACTGAGACACCTTTTAGATTATATACAAAAAACATGCAGAGCAATGCAGAAGGAATTCTCAAAGTGGTACCCACTGAATGAGGTGATGTGAAAATAAAAATATTTTTTTAAACATCTTGGAAGTATTCTTTTAAGTCTTCACAAATTTAATAATTTTTGACAAGCTTCACCTTGATTTTATTGAGAATTTCTAGAATATATTGGTGGCTCTCGTATACCTTCATAAATAATTCTTGATAGGATTTTTTTTTGTCTTATGCCATCTGTTACGCCCATATGAAAACATATACTGTAACAATTTGTACATGAGAGAGGAAAGCTGTCTATTTCAAGGTAAACAGATTTTTGGGAATGAAGGCCATTTTGGTCTGATGTGCTGGAGACCCAATCAATATGGAGAACAAAAAGTAATCCACATCCTTAACAGCTTAGTTTTAATACCGAGTCCCTTCGGGGAGAGGGGGCGGTCTAGAAATATAATAAATAATAAAAATCTGTAGTGTGTTTCTCATGGGGATACCTTTAAAAATAGCATTTTACACACTTGGTCTAAAGTGCAGCAGGTACTTTGGCCAATGAGAAGGACTACTCAGAAAATGCCCCAAAATTACTTTTGCCAATAGTAAAACATTTTTGAAGGGTTAGCAGGATCTAGCCTAAAGAAATTTAAGAAATATCTTATGCATATTGATTTGAAAATTATTGTTGTGGTACTGTGTTATTATTTCCATTAATAAAGTCCCTGCTCTTAACTCAACTTTTTATGACAAGAAATATAATTTTCAGATAGGATATGGTGTTAAATATTTTTACTACAAAACATTCAGCAGTTTTAAACAGCCCTGACAAAAAGTAAAACTTAATTCTCTTAGTGAAACAAATAATATTAATGCTTAATTAAAAACATTATTCATAAAGCAAATTTTAAATGATACTTAGTTGTAGTTGTGATAAATGTTGCTTCCAGAGAAACATTTTGAATCACTATCCTATTAATTTGTGTTTTAATGAATTATTGAATTTATATGCACTAAATTGTGTTTCTCTGGTTGAATTGCAGCTGTAAATGCCTTTTTTTCTTCTCATCCACTGAATATATTTGTGAGTGATGTTTCTGTGCACAATCTTTAGTGCATGTATCCTCCCCTTATGAAGTGTTCATATAACTTGACTTGTCTAACAAAGGGTTACGGTTTGATTGATTTTATTTATGTATCAATCTACTTCTGTAACCTGCCCCCTCCCCTTTTGCAGTTCCTCTAGGTGGATTGCAATTTCTGGGGCTCGGCTGTACATACTTGCAAAATTATTTGGAAGAACTGCCTTAAACTGTCCGCAAGCCCAATACCTCTCTGACATGTGTTAAAGCAGCTGAAAACAGATGCAGCTGTTTTAAAACTCACATTAAAGAAGGTCTGCTTTAATTGCTCAAATCCTTAATATTTTTTTTTCCAGGTTCAGAATCAAATAAAGTACAAAGCAATTGAATTGGCTAAACACCTTGAAGAGATCATGTCTGAGTGTAAAAAGGCAAGTAAAAACTCTACAGGTAGTCCTTGACTTACAACTCTTCATTTAGTGACTATTCAAAGTTTCAATGGGACTCACAAAAGTGAAATGACCATTTTTTACATTTACAATGATTACACAGCATCTTCATGGTCATGTGATCAAAATACAGATGTTTAGCAATTGATTCATATTTATGATGATTGCAGTGTCCCAGGGTCATGTAATCACCTTTTGCAACCTTATGACAAGCAAAGTTTAGTTTAGTTTAGTTTTATTCAATTTGTATACCACCCTTCTCCCTTTCGGGACTCAGGGCGGTGCACAGCCATAATAAAATAGATAATACAAAAGCTAAAATAGTATGTTAAAATGAATTAAATATATTTGGCCTGCATTTAAAAACCCCGTACTAAGATCATTTTAAAACTATGACAGGCCGGCAGCACAAAATAAGTGTGTCTTCAGGGCCCAATGCAAGAGATGTAGGTCCGTGATCGTCCATAGTTCAGGGGGTAGGTCATTCAAGAGGGCAGGAGCTGCCACAGAGAAGGCTCTCCCCCTGGGGGTCGCCAGCTGACATTGCCTGGCCGACGGCACCCTGAGGAGGCCCTCTCTGTGGGAGCGAACTGGTCAGTGGGAGGTACAGTATTTGGCAGCAGGAGGCGGTCTTGCAAGTAATGTAATCACCTTTTGCAACCTTATGACAAGCAAAGTCAATTAGGGAAGTCGTATTCACTTAACCATGTTACTAACTTAACAACTGCAGTGATTCACTTAACAACTGTGGCAAGGTCATCAAATGAGGTAAAATTCATGTAACAATTGTTTCATTTAGCAACAAAAATTTTAGGCTCAGTCATAAGTCGAGGACTACCTATATTACATTTTTCATCACAATTTTTTCCCCACTACAGTTGGAATATAATTTTTCACAATATTGTTGACACGTACATAATGACATATTCGTTTTTAGCATTTTTTTTTATGCCACAGATATCAAACTTGCTGCATCATGTTGCTGTCATGTAATATAACACGATGTTTTTTCTCTTCATGGAGCTGGGGTGGACGTGACCAACGTGTGATGGATCTGGCTTGTGGCCCACCAGTTTGACACCCCTGCTTTATATTTTCAAATTATAAATCAAATGACCACAGAAGTTCTATTTAGTGCATTATACTGCCTTGATATTTACTGACTTAGGTGGTTCACAAATACTAATTTTTTTCAAGTGTTTTTTTAATCTTGTTGAAAAAAAATTATTCCTACTGACAGAATGAAGTAGTAAGTGTATTAACAGAAGAAGAATCTGTTGACCAAGAATTAAAGAAGGCACACGATAAAGCTACTGAATTCTTGGAATTACAACATTGCTTAGATCAAGTCCACCAGATGATTATTCATTTATTAGAAGGTATTCACTTTAATTATCTGGCAAAATCATTTTGAAAATTATGGCCACAAAACTGCAAGAACTGATCCAGGAATTCTTTATTTTGTTGTGATGGAAACTGGCGATTATAATCATTATGGTTGGTAACATAGTCAGCCAGATGTTTAGATTGGATTTAGCATTTTTATGCATCTAGTGTGTCGTCATTTTTTTCCCCTCAATGTTGTGTCATAATATTATCTCAACCAATGTTTTCAAATTAGGTATGTTTTTACATTTTGGGATCTCATGTATCAAATAATTTTCGATAGCTATAACTTGTTCCTAACTCTATGACCACCAACATGTGTTGTGGCCCAGCAGGGACTGGCTGAGCTGCTGATGGACTCTGATAGCAAGGAACAATATGAGTCTGCCCTGGAAGCTGAGGAAGACCCTGGGGGGTGTTCATAGTCAGAGCAGGAACCAGAGAGGCTAGTTGGCCACCAGGAGGCACCTGAGGCATGGAGTAGTGGGGAGGATCAAAGGCAGTTTATTCATGACGTAAGAGTGAGAAGAGCTGAGAGGCGGAGGCAGCAGCTCCGTAAGCAGGCTCACAGACTGTGATTAAGCATCAGGTGATTGTTGATTGGCCCCTCCCAAGAGAGCTTATAGGTGAGGCAATGGAAGGGGACATTTGCAGGAAAAAACTTTTCGGAAAGGAGCCATGAATGTCTATCTGTGAATTCAGCTCGTGCCTGTTCTGTGAAGGCATTTTGAAGGTCTGTGTGAAAGGTTGCTGCAGAGTTAAGCTGGTGAATGTTCTGGGCTCTCAGCCAAAGGACTTGTTATCTTGCCTAATTAACAGTGGCCAACAGCAAAGCCTGTGTTTTTGTCTATTTGAAGGCTTCTGATGGAACAAACATGTATTAACCATTATGATTAATTTGCAAGGAATCTATTTCCAGTTTCTATAGTCCTTTTCTATCTGATTTGCTCTTTTATTCTTGAGTTTGTTTGTTGATATATACACAAGCAGCTCCTATTAACTTCCCTTCCAGAAATGTAGGTGCTTCATAAAAACCTGGTGCCCTTCTTAAAAAGTGAACTTTTTAGATACCTATTCAACAGCTTCTACATATTATTATTTACTGGAATTTTTTTTTAAATAACTATGGTTGATGTTTGAGGGATCCTTAAACAGATTTCCAAACATTGGAACAAATTACAGCCCTGACAAATGGTCATTACTATAGTTATGTACATTTGTACATCATTTCTATAAAATAAGCTAATTCAGAAGAAAATAAATTGTGTCTCTTTTCAAATAATGCATAAGTGACTGAACTCCTTAATTTTGAATTGTTTTAGACTTGATTTACTTTTTTTTCCTTTGCAGGTGCCTATAGAAATAAACGTCCATTCAGATTTCTTATCAAAAAGATCTGCACCCTAACTGGGAATTTTACAGCTCTCTACCCATCACCTACTTTGCCTGTTAGCTCAACAGACTGTCCTCATCATGAAATCTCACCAGTGGTGGACCAGGATGAGTTGAACTCTGTAGCAAAGTCACTCATTATAAGTTTTGAACTTGAAGAGAGACAAGATTCATTCCACCTTCAGGATAGGAGCATACCAAATGCTAAATCTCAAGGAAAACAATTTGTAAGAGGTGAACCTACAAACTTTGAGAAGCAAAAAACAGTTCCCAAAAAGGAGTATAAACTTTCGCCTACCCCTGAAAACTTAGGGGAAACTTTACATTGGGTATAAATCACACAGTTATTTTGGGATTGTATATGAGTCGATTGTGGATAAATTTTTGCTTTAGATTTAGCTCAGAAAGCTAAATTTATATACTGTAAAGGTTCTATATTTTGATATAATAGTATCACAAATGAATATCTCAGGAGAACTGAAATTCAATTCACAATTGGCTCATATTGCCATCGTTTTTCCGGAATGTGGAAAAGCAAAATACATGTGTCTCCATATAATGCATATAAAAATACCAATGGCTTTGTGTAGATTTGATTTAGTTTTCTCACTAAAGAAGCAGATGAAAATGCCATGGAAAAAGGTTCTTGGCTCACAAATGTCCAACCTTGTTTTCATTGCAGATGAAATTTAGATAGAAAAATCCAATTCAAAATCACATTCATTCTGCAGGAATACAGTAAGTTTATTTTAAACCTCTGAGCTCATATCAAAGAAGACATATTACTTAATTCAGCACTGATCTTATATTTATGAATGTTTAATGAGGTAAGAGTTATTTGCTGCTTATAACTAGGCCAACTATATTCAAGGGGACTAACTTTTTCCTTTTCTTCGGAAAATGAGGGCATTATTATTTAGATTAGCGTTGTGCCATTTGGTATTAATAAGAGAGGAATATGCAATCTATTTTGCAGTTAAGTCTTTCCTTGACAGCATATTGACCCTAGTATACAGCAAATGGATTTGTCAGCAAGTGCGAAATGCACATAAGTTTTACCATTTAGTAGTCATGTCCTCACCCCAATAAAAAGCTAGACTGGATGTTGCCTTAACCTTTGGCTATGGTTTTTAATGGTTTATTGAAAATTGCTTTAGAAAGGAAGGTGGAAAGCTTACACATAGCAATATCGGTCCCAGGTGATACATGGGGTAAATATGATGAGACAGTACAATGATTTAAACACCTCCACCCACATTTTTTGTCATCTCAGGGACTAGTATATTTTTTAATTAAAGGAGGGAGATAGTTTCTGAATAGTCCTTCCTTCTGCTGGTTTTTTTTTTTGTAGCGCATATACAGTTTAAAAGCAAAAACTGTTGTTTTAATATCGCTCTGTTAAAGAATCAAAGGTTCACCATTGGCTGAAGACCTTAAAAGATTCTTGTCCTAACACAAAGAAACATTTTTGCTTTCATGCTGGGGAAAGAAATTCAGATATGATTGAAGTTTGACTATGTAATTATACACATAATCATGTCCTACCTATATTTTCCATAAATATTTGCACTTATACTGTATGTATCTAAAACGTCTGTGACATTAAAGTTAAATTATAAATATTTTACATGTAGTCAGAATTGTTGTTGTTGTTTTTGTAACTATATTTGTACATATTTAAAATGCTGAGGAAAAGTCATATTAAACTATTACATTGAAGTATGTTCCTTGGTTTTTATTCGTATATTTATATTTTAGAATTTTTACTTTGTATGGATTGATTTATCTGTAATTTTTGTAATAGCAGTTCATACGTTTATTATTAGGCAGAAGGTATTATGCTTCTGGCTGGGGATTTATACTGGTAGTCCTTGACTTGCAATCACAATTAACCTCTAAATTTCTGTTGTGAAGCAAGACAGTTGTTAAGTGAATTTTATCCCATTTTACAACCTTTCTTGCCACAGTTGTTAAATGAATCACTTGAGTTGGTGCCTTAACTATTATTCCAAACTGGCTCTATGAAAAACATTATTACTGTGTTATGAATTTGGGCTAGTTTAACCTAAATGTCTGTCTCGTGATTAGTCTTAATTCCACCACTTATAAATGGGTCAACAGTAATTTGATATAGATAGCTACGTGCAATTTATAGGCTAGTAACTCAAAATCCTTTGGTTTAAAATTCCTCTGTAGGCAATGCTCAAATATTCTTTCCAGTTTCAGTTGTTTTGGAACTCTTTATGCTATGGCACTGTTGAATTGAAAGTGTAGAGTAGAGAATTCATTTGAATTAAATCATCTATAAATGTCAATATGTCTTTTTTAATTATTAAAAGAAAGTAACCCACATTTAAGAATTAGGGCATGTTTTTATGTCCTCAAATACTAAACCTTTGTATAATAGTATGCTTTAACTTTCTTTTTAGAGTAATAGTGCCACCCAGAGGTAAAATAAAGAATTACATCTATTTTCCCTAGGTATTTCCTCTGCAGAAATTTAATCAAATTTGATCACAATTGCCTATAATGCAATTGTGAATACCCTGCTTGGAAGATGCTAATCAGACCCACAAAAAATGTTCTAAGTAATTATTTTAAAATTTCATGTAAACTGAAAAGGACTGAGCTCTCTAATTATGCCTGATCAATGGATTTACAATACAATACAATAGCAGAGTTGTCCAACTCCCTGCCTAGGGGATTTATATCCTTTAAAATGTTAAAATGAATTGAGGATAATGTTGATTAAATTAAAAATGTATTTTAAGTATAGTGGATTCCCTGAAAATGTATCTTGAAAAGATGAACATCAGATTTTCTTTGTAAGAGGTATAGGCCCATCCATATAACATGGTCATGTGATCATCTGGTATCTTTCTGGAATAGTGTTTTAATCTTTAATCAGGGAAATATTTAAATGTTAAACATGTTAATGTGATGTTGAATTATATACTACAACTTTGGAATATGCTTCAGAAGGAATTATAGCTGTATAAAACCTGGTGTTTGGATAAAATAATTATATTGAAAAATGTATTTCTGATATTAAGGAATGTGGGCTTTTGTAAGTGTGACAACATGAAAAAGTGACATTTTCTATTAATCAAAGAATAAAGCAGTAAATACTACTGTGGCAAAATTTTGTGATATGTATGATATTGTTATGTAAGATATTAGTAAACCAGTGACTATTGTTAAGTCTAATACTATATATGAAGTTTTGTTTCCTTTCCTTTGGCTTCTATTACTATTTTTAAATTAAATTTACATATGGTCTTTAAATGTATTTTTGTGTGTTTTATCAATTGTGCATGTAATTTGTATTTTGAAAAATAGAAATACATTTTTGCTTACAAAATAAGCCCTGCCATATGTACACTTTCTTTGTGGAAAGCTAGGTGTAAGGTTTTAGCTGTATAACAATTTATGATTTAAATATAATTTAAATATAATTACAATTTATTTGTAATTACAAATGGTGCCTTGGATGTCTTGAGATACCTCTGGTACCGGCCGGCGTTGTTGGGAAATGCTCATTCAGGAAGGGAGGAGGATTTAAATGGACAATTAGCCTTGAATTGTTACATAGCTGCAAGAGATTCAGGTCTGACTGCCCATCCCCCTGCCCATGGAACCTTATCTATCTGTTCCCAAGGGAAGGAAAGCAGTGTGGAGTATTTTAGTGTATTTTAGACAGAAAGTAGTTAGCTTGACACATGTGTGATTCTTCCTGCTTGCCCCTGACTTATATTGGATATGTCTGATTTCAGCCAAGTAGGCAGTATTTTAAACTGCATAGACATTTTTAATTGAAAAGTAAGTCCTTCTCAGTTCATCATTTACCCAATTGCGTATTATATAAGAGGCTTCTATCTGAGCTCAAGATAAGCATCAAAAGTAGTTTTTTTCTTCCTACTATCCCCTTTTCAGATGTCTTAACATAATGTCTTGTTTGTTTGTTTATTTCTAAAGTAAAAAAAGAGTTGTTCAATTCCACTCTTCAAACTAAGAATCTGACTGTTGATCCACTTAACTAAACTATTGTTTTTCCTCTCTTATTTTTAATGGCTAGAGGATGGCTTTGCACTTATAACAATGGAAGACAATTAGATTAGGATTCTGTGTATTAAATTCTGTATTTCAATTTCTCTGAGGTTCAGCTAGTGCCTGTTTTTACATTCTACTACATTTTACTTTTATATGACATACAGATAATCCCTGATTTACAAACATTTGTTAAGTGACTATACGAAGTTACAACAGCATTGAAAAAAGAGGCTTATGACTGTTTTTCACACTTAACGACTGTTGTATTATCCCCATGGTCACATGATCAGTATTCAGGTGCTTGGCAATTGGTTCATATTTATGATAGTTGCAGAGCCCTGGGGCCATGTGATCACCTTTTGCGACCTTCTGATATGCAAAGTCAGCGGGAAAGCCACATTCATTTAACACTGTTACTAACTTAATAACTGCAGTACTTCACTTAACAACTGTGGCAAGGAAGTATATAAAATGGGGACCAAAGGTCACTTAACAACTTAGCAACATAAATTTTGGGCTCAATTGTAGTCATGTCGAGAACTACCTGTAGAAAGTCGCCAGTTTTTAAAAGCCAGATTCTTAATGGTATCATAACACAAAATTAGAAAGCTTGCCCTTTGTGGTATAATAATATTACAAGCTTGAAAGGGGGTGGCTAGTCACACACACACTCATGTACATGGACACTGAAGTGCAGCTGGTATTCCTTAAAAAATTAGGTTTGCAGCCACAAAAGTTCAATCCTGGAAAAAATTACTGAGAAATGCAAGGTAGTGATGTCATATATTTGTTTTAATGCTTAAACATTCAAGGGGGGAAAGCATTCATCTGCTTTTATTTCAAGTCATTTTAAACTAAAATCCATTTCCTTTTTGGCAAGCATAGAATGTGCATTTTAAGAGTTTAAAAACTAGTATTTCTAATTAAGCTAGAAGCACTTGAATTATGTTTCTTCAACAAAAATTATATGGCATTGCTTATAACCCCACCCATCTTTTACTGAAGCCAAAAAGGGGGTTAAATCCAGCAATGATGGACAATACATATTGCAATTTTAAAAAGTATAAACGGAAGCTTTTAATGTAGGAAATGTCCTAGATACTTTAAATATCTGGTGATAAATTAAGCTGTCAGGCATGATTATATGATGTGGAACAAGAACAAATTTGTCCATCGGTGGCTGACAAAACTGTTCAGCTGCAGACCTTCAAACTCTGCATGTTCTTTTTAAAAAAAGAAGTCTACTGAACAAGATCAAACATCAAGGAATTTTATTTTAGGAGACAGCAATGAAGTTGAAACATTAAATGAAATATATTGCCAGACTAATTTGGCATAAAAATGCCATCAATTCAAAAGTATATTGCAGACAATAGAGAAGTGATCTGCTTAATTCTTAATGTATCTTTGCTTGTTTAGAGACTGACTGCAAATATAAAAAACATGGTAAGATCATAGCTTTAATTTTCCTAATAAATTACAGTATAAAGCAATACATAGGCAATGTCTTTATTATGTCATAAGGAAGTTTATAAAAAAATTTCTCTCAGGTTATAAACTGGCCTCTCTTTCATGACTTCTCATTTTTATGTATCACAAATTAGTACATGTTTAAATTAAGTCCAGTTTTGCTCTCCATTTAAAAATCTTCCACTTTCCAAAGATAAGGATATTTTTTTTTATTTTAACAACTGATTTTTTATGTTTCCAAAAATGAGGGACTGAAATCCCCCCCCCCAAAAAAAATATTTGTAAGAATCTTTGGTAATTTTGGTTGGATCCTGGATGCATTTATGTATTTGCTGATTATTCCAATGTGAATGAAATGTGATATTGGCATATGCTGAACATCCTCTACCACTCCAGCTGTCTTTCCTGATACTTTATTTCTAAAAATGGTTGATTAATTTAGATACCACCATAGTTATTTTTTATAAATAACTCATTTTCTCCACAACAACAACTCTGTGAGATGGGTTTGGCTGGGCTGAGATAGAGTGACTGAGATAAAGTTACCCAACTGGCTTTCATGCCTAATAAAACTAGAACTCCCTGTCTCCTGGCTTTTAGCTGGTGTCTTAAAAACTAGGCCAAATTGGGTCTCTTTAACTACTTAATCTATCTTCGGTTTACCCTGATAAAGTTAACTGGCTCAGTGTAGACTTCAGATTCTTTTTCTTGTGACTCATTTAAAAATCATTATCTCTTAAAACTGCTAGAGCAAAACCCAATCAAAATGGATTCTACATCTTGATTAGGAGACAAAATTATTAACAAGAGAAAGGTGCAATATAACCAATATGTATTTTGATGGTAAGTTTTGAAAATGCGTTTGGCGTTATTTCAGTACCATGTAAATATTTTTTATTCCACTAGATGGAAGCATTTCATAATATACAGCTACAATTCCTGACAAATTCTATAGTTAGAGAATAGCTATTTTTGTTGTTCTGTTAGAATATCTGCATGCATACTGACAATATATTTTTAGTAACCAGAACTATATTTGTTCATACAGTTTAATCTTGCTTATTTTGACCGACAGTCACTTTGTAGGGCTCCAGCAGACCTTTTCAATTCATCTACTCCTTAAGTTTAAAACAAAACAAAACAAAATTAGATACACTAGAAAATCTGTAACCAAAATAGGTGTGTGATCCATTCTCTATTTAATCTCTTTAATGGAATTGAGATCCCATTGTAGGCTATGACTGGTTCTCGTAAATGTACTTTCAACATGTATGTGGGGTTGGAGTATAGGAAGTACAATCTCCCTCTCCCGCTTTCTCTCTTATTTATCTCATCAGCTCTGTAATATAGTCAGTAGGTAACTCAGAGATAAAATGCTTTCTACTTAGGGGTCCTGCAATTTATGTAGAATAAAAACTTATACTATACAAGGAGACTTTAAATAGCACATTTTTACCTGAAGTATCTGTGCTCCAGTGGATCAAAAGCAGTTACCTCCCTAACAAACATTGAATACAGTCTTACAAATATTTACATGACAATGTGCTACTGTATCAAACTGTTTTTGTAATGTATCCTAGGATTCTACTTTATTTGTTTGTTTATTATTTATTGCAAAAATATATGTGGCCGCTAGGAGCCAAAAATTACTTGATGGCATATAATCAATATCTACTTTTATTAAGATGAACTGAAATGACACAAAGCACAGGCCCAAAAATGAGCAGGCAAACTCTTTTAGAAATTGAACACTTCCACCAATAATGTCATCTCTTTAATTAAAGCAATTTCATCTGTCATTATATTACCTAACCAAGTACATTGGAATCCTAAAATTGTTGATGATAATTATATGATTCACTGTGTTTTCAAATGTTTAAGGAGAAAGGGAATAGTTGTATTATCTGAGGTAACACCAGTCTCAAATGCAAAAATAATTTTAGTTTTAATAATAACCAAATGTGCATTTATCAGCACATCATTATTTAATTGCACATGAATATTTAATTGTAAAGAAACACTAAAGGAAGTATTATAAATGGAAGCCACATCAGGAAAGCCAAAGTAAAAATTCTTGAGTGTAAGAAATATCATGTTTGGTCATTTCCCAGGAAAAAAAAATCTGATGAGGAGTGATGTGTGGCTAAAGATTCCACAAGGTTTAGTTTGTCAATTTCACTGCACCATTGTTAGAGATGACTATGTTCTCTCTAGCCAAAATAAGGATTTGCAACTTGGATACTAGAGATGTTTACGGATGTTTTGATTTTCTTTTCCAAACTGCAAACCGACTTAGGTCCTATTGAGTACTTTTCTGGACATTAATTTGATGTACAAAAATAGTTGAAGATCTCATATCATTTTGTCAGTGGGCAATAAATCTTGGTTGACAACTGTCATTGTAAAAGGAACGACATCTTTTATATTGATACAAATGTTAGCTTATTTTCAGCTGAGCATTGGAAAGTCTGAAATGAGAGCCCATAATCATAAATTTCCCTAAGATGTTGCCCTTCTGATGGGAGTATTGAAATGCTAATAATTTTCTAGATAAAATTAAGGAGAAAGGGAACATCTGAATTGTGTAAGGTAGCACTAGTCTTGAATGCAAAAATTATTTTCGTTTTAATAATAACCAAATGTGCATTTATCATCATATCATATGAATATCTCATAGAAGAGAACAGAACAGAATAGAATTTTTTATTGGCCAAGTGTGATTGGACACACAAGGAATTTGTCTTTGGTGTATATGTTCTCAGTGTACATAAGGAGAATAAAATATATTCATCAAGAATAAAAAGATACAACACTTAGTGATAGTCAAGGTTATTAATAAACTATCAAATTGCATTAGGAAACCAATAAAAACAATATAAATTGAAAGATACAAGCAACATGGTTATAGTAATAAGTTGGAAGAGATAGATATTAGTAAGGAAGAGAATAACAACAACAGCAACAACAATAATAATGCAGTCTTAGTAAATTATTTGACAGTGTTGCAGGAAGAATGATGGCATTCGGGGAAAAACTATCCTTGTATCTAGTTGTTTTGGTGTGCAGTCGTGTGTTCTGTTTTATTTGAATCCAGAGGAAGGCTAATATTTTCCTTTCCCCCATTCATAGGAACCTTTGCCTCCCTCTGCCTTCCAGTTCATCTGCTCATTACTGTCTCCTTCCTCCTATTCCTCTTCCAGACTGTTTTCTCACAATTTACCTTCCCAGTGCAAATTATAAAAAGCAGCACAAAGCTATGGGCACAGCTATTTTGGAAAAGTGCCCGGTTGCAAATTTGCTGACACGTTATCATTTCACCTTCCTATATCAGGGGAACATTTAGAATGCAAGAAAGGGGACTGGAAAAATGTTTTGAGTAGTTAAATGATTTCATTAACTTTTTTTTTTTTTTTTAATATAGCTTTTCCCTTGCATAGCTTTCTGGAAGAGCAACTTCTCGGATTTTGTTTTGTTTTTGGAAACCATCAGAGAAATAGACACAAATACATACAGCAAACAAGGTTAGAGAAAACATTAGAGATGTATTTTATTTTTATTTTGGGCAATAAGGGTGAGGAGGTTTTTGTTATTCTGTAATAGGTTAGAGGACAGGACCCTGACTGGATTATGTTTTTTGGACTCTGGTAACCTAGAAGGGGAGAGGGTGAGAACTGACTCACTTGTGGTGTGCATAAAATCCTTTTTGGAAGGCTTGCGAGAGAAGTGGTCAGATGTAAAATTCAATTTAAAAAAAATGAAGTGGAGAGAATTCAAATGGTGGATGTTAATTCAAATGGAAATTCTAGTTTTTTCTTCTTGAATGATATGCCTGCTAAAATTACAGCATGTGGGGAATACATTTTACTAAGATGCTATCTTTGAGAATGAATATGATGAAGATTACAAATAGAACATCACATTTCGTTACAGTTTCCTCCATCTTATTGAGCAGTTGTTTTTATATCAATACAGCTCATAGCTTAAAATGTTTTAGAAGGGTGAACCATCTCCTAAGGGAAAAGTTTTATTTTTATTCTTCGAATAGTAAGTTCCATGCCAAGGAGAGCTGGATTTCAACAATATCTTTAGGGGCACAAATTCCTCAAATGTTTTTTTTTTTTTTTTGGAGAAAATCCCACTCCATTTGCAAGGGCACTTGGGAGAGACACTGTTTTGGACAAATACACATAGTTGTGTTAAGAGTAGGATCATAACCATGTTGCCTCCTATAGGCCTAATGTGTAAGGTAGAAATCTTACATTCTGTTTCATGGACTGAGAACTGCA
>JAPKID020000015.1:0-28086 GCA_026931265.2 Tropidonophis doriae | reverse complement strand
CCCCCTAACCCACCCCTCTCCCTAGAACCCCTTAAAACCTTATCTAAAAACTTTCCTAAAAACCCCCTTAATCTGCGCTTCGCCCATCTCTCAGGATCTATTAGTCCTTCATCGAGATGGGCCCTAGATAACACGGGGGGCCAGGCTTGCGAGAGGGGAGACTCTCGCAAGCACAGGAGGTCATACCTCGAATACAGGGCAGAATGATAAAATGCAATACATAGGGTTACAGGCCCAGGGAGGAATATCAGGCAAGCAGATTAGATGGTAAAAATATAAATATATAGTCATATAAAATATATAAATATATAATTTATAAGGACAGAGTTTGAGTCCAAGCCTTTGATTGCAGAGTCAATAAATAAAGATGCAGAGTCAAATGGTCTTCCAGAGACCCTCCCAGGCCAGGCAAATACAGTTCCGAAACCGGCTGATTGGCCCACATCACACTTTCCGCCCCACAGCTCCGGCTCCGGTCCAGCCCAGTCCAGCCCGGTCTGATGAAACTATGGGGGCTCAAATCTCCGCACCGATGGTCCTGGACTCGCAAACCAGAGGGGCCAGGGGGGGGAGGGGGCTGCGGTAACACACCAACCATACC
This sequence comes from Tropidonophis doriae, assembly GCA_026931265.2. NCBI lineage: Eukaryota > Metazoa > Chordata > Lepidosauria > Squamata > Natricidae > Tropidonophis > Tropidonophis doriae. The sequence goes on along the minus strand of JAPKID020000015.1, from coordinate 27,485 downwards.
CGCAGCCAGATGGAGCCATCCCCCCCGGCCCGGCCGAAGGGAAAACTCCCGTGATAGTATCAGCGTTCAGATGGCCTCACCGCCTCGTCGAAGCCCCGGCACAGCGCAGCATAACAATACAGCACCACATGGCGACCTCCAACCTTCCTCCTCTCCAAGCCTCCGGTGCCATCGCCGTCTCACCCTCTCCACCGCCGCCGCCGTCGGCTCCAACGCCAGCTGGGCCGCGCTAGGCTGCGCCGACCAGGCCTCCGACCAGGCCGCGAATGGAACGCCGGGCCTCCCCACGCCCATGGGCTCGCCTCCGCGGTCTTCCTGGGCAAACCGCCACTACATTCGCCCTCAAACCGGGCCGGAGTGGCGGCTGCCTCTTCTGCTTGACGGGCCAGCCCTCCACGATATTATTCGGGGGCTGGCCATCTCTCCCCAGGCCGTCGAACCTCCATGCAAAGCCTCCGCTTCTAGGAGACGACCGCCATTCTCGCGCATGCGCAGATCAAATAAACAAGAGATGATTTTGTTCCAGATTAAGATGGACTCAACCACCCAATGGGCCACTGTTACCATCCATTCAACTTGCTCAGGACCAGTTGTACCAATAGGCAGACAATGTGACTGTTTCATTACTAATATTTCATGTTATGAAAGTGTTAATAATCTTCTCAAGTCATCTCACAGTGGGGTTCTGGAGAGTGTACAATTTAATCAATACAATAAAACATTAAGACTTTGATTTGACCCTGTTAGGAAGTTGGGGGTGGGTCAATAACAGCTTCTAATTTCTATAAACAGAGGTTTAACAGCCTTTAAAAATATTAATACTTGTACTCGCAGAAGTACAGTTTCTGTAATCTTTTGGATGAATGCTGTGTGACAACTTTAGGCATGACCAGAGCTAAAGTGATTTGGGCAAAATCATTCTGTCTTTCAAATATCTCCTTTTTTTTCTTTATTTGCTGTTACTTTATTTCTCTTTTTTTCTGACAGCTTCTTCCCTCAAGGAAGAAGGGACAAATTAATTGAATATAGAGTCCTGTTAAAATTACACTATATGGCTGCAAGTAGTCCTACAACCATGTGTTGCTCTCCCTAGGTTAGAAGCTCTTGAATTTAAGAATGTACTTTTTCAGGTATGCATTAATTTACCAAAGCCAAATATTAACCTTATATCGCTGAGTCAGTTTGATGGTTGTCGGCAAAAAGCTAAAAGGAGATTTAAGGAGTAGTGCTTTGTCTTGAAAACTAATCCAATCGAACAGCTTTGGATAATGACTCTTGCCAAATTTCTAGATTCCTAGTGTATTAAGTATTCTTCCAAATAAATCATTGAGGAGTTTCTCATCAGATCAGTGGTGGGATTCAGAAATTTTTACTACCGATTCTGTCGGTGTGGCTTGGTGGTCATGGCATATCATGGCTTGGTGGCTGTGGCTTGGTGGGCATAGCTTAGTGGGCATGGCAGGGGAAGGATTTCCATTCCCTCCAGGGGAAGGATACTGCAAAATCCCCATTCCCTCCTGATCAGCTGTGACTCGGAAGGCAGAAAATAGATGGAGGTGTGACCAGTCAGAGATAGTATTTACCTGTTGTCCAAACTATTCAAAATTTCCACTACTGGTTCTCCAGAACTGGTCAGAACCTGCTGAATACATCTCTGCATCAGACCCTACATCTAGGCTGTGCTTCACTTAACAATTATTGTAGAGTGACAACGATCAAATGAAACACTGAACCACAACTACTCAACCACATTTTAGTCTGTGAAGTCATTTATTTATTATCCCTTATGTTATGGAAGTCCAGAAAAAAAATGATTGGGTTGCTAACGAAAAGTCAGTTGACATAATCACATATTTTTCGATTTACACAGCAAAAAGGACAATAAACTAACCACTAAAATGTGGTTGAGTAGTTGCAGCTCAGTTTCATGTGATTATTGTGACAATCTGGTAGATCAGAAACTCTGAAATCTTCAGGTTTACAAAAGGTTTTGCCGCCCAAAGAGGGGGAAAAAAGATGGCTTCATTTGCATTCCATGAACAGAAACAGCTGCACTTTGCTTCCATGCGCCTGATAGGATGGTGTCCTTCAATACACTTGAAAGACATGCCAATCTTCTTTAAGGGGCACAATTAAGGTTCCCGTGGGTCACTCTTCCCACCTGAGTCCCATTTTGTCCCATTAAAGGCTGTCCCTGCAACCAACCTTGACTTAAAATCATTATCAAGCATATTTGAGGATCAGATCAGACCAAGATTATTGTCCCGGGTATCTCTTCAGTGCTATTTAATGTAAGTTTTCCCAATTTGGGGAAATTTCAGCATTCAGCATCAGGGCTTGTCATGACAGACAGTTTTAAAGACAGCTATAATGAGGGTGAAGTTCATTAATGCAGGCTGGGCTCACAACATCAAAAACAGCTGCTATGTCAAAATATGATTCTGTGGCCAGAAATAGACAAATCCAACAGCTATAATAATTCCAACCTATCTGAGTGGGTGCTCTTATTTAAGGTTATAGTATAATTTAGTTTTTCAGGTTGCATTTCTTACATATTGCTATTCTGCTCCAAACAGCCAGTCTTGAAATAAGTTTTTAAATTTTTTGCTGCTACAAATCTTCTCTATACAGGTTTGTTTTTAACAGAATCTAGTAGTTTCTTCCAGGTCAGGAAAGACCAAATCCAAAACAGATGCAAAATTTGACATAAAATCCCCACAAGTGAGCAGTTAAAATTTCTTAAAGAAAAGGGAAAGCATTTTAAATCATATAAACCTACACCAAAATACATTTATTTAAATACTGGGAAAGGTTAGGGTTTTATAATATTCACTAATGCTCCTACATAAAATGAAAAATAAGACAAATCTGAAATGCTTGAACTGCAGTATTATCTCAAATTAAATTAATAGAATTCTAGAGAATAATCTTGCAAAATAATGGGTGCAAAGACTCACCAGTAATTCTTACTCAGATACTGTTTTAAGGTTATGATTTTATTCATAATATATTTATAGTTTTTTATTTTGTGTTTTATGTTGTAAGTTGCTTCATGCATGTGAAATGCATAAGAATGATGAAATATTGTGGGTGTTACTACTATTGATCTCAATTTTAGATTTTCTATAAGCTGAGACTCTATTGAATTTGGCAGCATTCCAATATAATAAATAAACTTGATAAAACAGTTATAGTAAAATTAGAGAGTGAGATGGTATAGTTCTTGATGTCTTGTAGTCGGAGGATTGTGCCCTTTTAAATTAAAGTCATGATCTTGACTAGTTCAGAAGTGATTAATACACAGTTCATGGCCTACATGAAACCCTTAGCCCACCTACATTATGGTACTAAACCTCAATGGTAAACCACCAAATTCTCTCTCTGTGTGTATATGTGTGTGTGTTTCCTTAAAGGAAAACTTAAGTAAATTCTGATTATCAAAAATGAAAGGAACCTGAAAATTTCTTAATAAAAAAAACTGTGGCATGCAGAAGAGGAAAAAAAAGGCTATCCATATTTTAACTAACATTTCACTTGTTAAGAAGGAACAAGTAAATGAAGTACTAATTTTTCAAGCTGACAGAAGTTGTGAATTTCTTGTTTGGACACTGAGTCTTAGGCCTCAATATCTTTCTGGCAATCCCACCACACTTCATCCTCCATCTCAGCAAATGATGTGTCTCGACAGTTCAGGTCACTCACTGATCATGAGAGCCATGGCTGAAGATTTATGTGCTCCTGGTGAAACCCAATATTTATTGTCAGAGAAAACTGAGCTAAGCAAGACAACAAATACACAGCACTCTAATTCATCTTCACAAAATTTCAGTTTTGACATCTCCTCAGAAACATTTACTTTTGTCCAGCTCTTCAGATTCTTAGCCAGAGGTTTTGAATTCAGTATCTATTTCCAATTAGAAAGGTATTGTCTTTTTTCTCATTTAATTGTTTTACTGTTGCCAACATTTTATTTATTTTTTAATCTGTATCTTACTTATCCATGAAATTATCTTGAAGACCTCAGTGGTGAAGAAATGGTGCATTTTAACATATGCAAAATTGGTTTCCAGCTATTGAATAATCAAAGCCATTTCAAAGAGATTCAGTTCAGGAAGAAGCTTCCTTGAGGAACCCATTCCCTTTCTCACAACAAACTATGTGTTCTCATAAATCCTTGGTCTTTCATTAATAAAAAATCCAAGATCATACTGTAAAAACAACCAACAGAAACTGCCTGATTATCGACACATAGAGTAGGGAACAATTTGGTCTATCTTGTCTGATTAACAAGACTATGAGCCGGATGGATGCATCAATATGACTTTGGTCAGAGAAAAGTTATTCTAATCTAGTAGAACAGACATAAAATGTAGAATCTTCATGAACTGAAGTGTAAACTCAGTTGAAGATTCAATACTCTCCCAAAAGATAAATAGCCCTTTAGAAGTTTCCATTTCTTGGAGCCAAATCAGAGAAATGAGAAGATCCACAACTGTACTTAATTGAAATAGATTATTTAATATTCACAGTGTTGGCTCACATTCTCTCTTAAAAAGGAAAGCTTAACTAACGAGTAAATGTATTTTAGAATTTTAATGGGATGTTTTAGCTCAGGTTTTCTAGTTTAATTTATTTTAGTCATTATTTTGTATTTATTGTTATTTATTGTTTTTAACTTCCTGTGCACCACCCTGGGTCCAGTTCAATGGAGAAGGGCGGTTTTATAAATCAAAATAAACTGAAACTAAAACTGAAAGTTGTAGGTTTTCATACATATCAGGGAGACTGTACAATCTGCCTCCATATTTAATGAAGCTGACCACCAGTGGGAGCTTTTTGGGAAAACATATGTTCAAGAACTTCATCTCTATGCAACAGATACTTGTCAAGTTGTTTTAACTGTACCCAATTAGATCGACGCAGTGACTCAGTGATTAAAACACTGAGCTTGTCAATCAGAAAGGTTGGCAGTTTGGCGGTTCAAATCCCTAGTGCTGCGTAACGGGGTGAGCTCCTGTTACTTGTCCCAGCTTCTGCTAACTAGCAGTTCGAAAGCACATAAAAAATGCAAGCAGAAAAATAGGGACCACCTTTGGTGACAAGGTAACAGCATTCCATGTGCCTTCAGCTTTACTCCGCATGCCAGCCACATGACCATGGAGACGTCTTTGGACAGCGCTGGCTCTTCGAGTCCAGAACAATTAGCACATATGTGTGAGAGGAACCTTTACCTTAACTTTAATTAGATTGATCTAGACTCAAAAGAACCGTACAAGCACTAGACTCTGAACAAGTGGCACTTTTTATATCTCCCTATAAGGAGGGGATGTTTTATTTTTTAAAAATCAAGATGCAAAAGTGAAATATCAAATTTACTAGTCTATATGTGACTGTTTTCTATTGCCTCTATCCTATATTATAATCTATTCCTTTATTTCTATATTATTACAATAATTACTATTACTATGACAATTACAATACTCTTTTATTATTCAATTATTATTATTTTCAGTACTACACTCTATTTTGTAACAGTACAAAATTGATTTGCTTCTTACAACATGGTTCTGCCTTAATTTCTTTCTGGAATTTTTTCTGTTTTTTTCTTCTTCTTTGTTACTGGCCAGCATATAGAATATTTGCAACTTTGCTAAGTGTGTTTTTATACTTGCATCTTTCCTTGTTATGCCCCTAGTTTTGCTGTGCCTCTGTTCTTCGGGTCTGTTCAAATCTTTTGAAGGAAAAGTACCTCTTTTTATTTGGCTCTCTTATTCAGTTTGCTTGTGGCTGTGGACTTTCCAAAACATGTGTCTCCTCCCACACCCATTTCAAGGTTGTGACTCTATTAGCAACTCTGCTGTGTTGAAGCTTTGTGAGAAGGTGCACATAGGAGGGGAAGAAGGCAGCATGGGTGCCTACAATTTTTATAAACAGCCCTCACTAACGACTGTACTGGATTATCCAAGTACAATTTATTGCCTGTTTTTGAGATAATCCTATTTTAAATTGCAGCAGTTACGGGACTCCTGACCCAGCAAAGCCTGAGAAAGGCAAGGTTGCAACCATACACTCATGGTGATATCATGGTGATAGAAAAACCAACTTTTCAAATAAGGTGAAACAATAAACAAAATAATTTATTTGCAATTTGGCAGCACCACTGTTATCCTACACTTGGTTATTGAAAGCAATATATAGCAATAAAATAAAACCCAATTATGTGATGGAAAGATACCAGATCTGCAGGTTATAGAATATGCAATACTTTTTCTTCAATGTTATTTTCACAGCCCACCCTGTAGAATAGGTTAGGCTGACAGATCATAACATCAACCAGCAAATCGGTAATCAAAATGTAAAAATATAGAATCAACAGAATAACATGGAATTCCCCAGTGCTAATCTAAATTCTTTGCTCTAAAAACCAAATTATTTCTCAAACATAAAACTTTGGGGAGACAATCAAGTTGCACTGAAGAACAGGTAGATTAATATATTTTACTAAAGAAATAAATGCTATGGGGTAGATAAATTCCATTTTCATTTCATAAGAGAGAAATGAGCTTCATCTCCTCTTGGGAAATGATTTTCCCTGATCTTTCTAGTTTCCTGATAGCTTGTGATAAAAGGTAGCTGTGCATCACCAAGGATCTAGTGATATTAAAATCAGCAGCCAGTTGCTAGAAAAGAAGCTGGTGGCAGTGTGGCAATTTTATATCCCACTGATATATCATTATATCCTGATTACCAAAGGCTTTGCTGATTCGCTCCCAGAGGGTCTGGCTCCATTCCCAGAGCCACTGGCCTTCAGCCAGAAAAAGAGACATGTACAACCAGTCTGAGTGAAGTTTGCAGGGGCAGAAGCCTCAGATCAATTCAAGAATGAAGAACCGTAAGGAAGAGTATGCCAGCAGCTGAAAGGGAGAGTAGACATTTGCAAGAGGAGTGTGGTTGAGGGAAAGAGGCTGGATTCAGAAGCAAACATCCTTTGATGTGTGATATTTATGACCCCAAATTTAACCCCACTTACTGCTTTGGAAAATATTACCCCCAACGTTGATCAATTCTGGCAGCTGAGTTGTGCCCCCTTGGCTGGGTTTGCTGAGGCACAGTCTGCAGCAGAGAGGAAAAAGGAGGATGGGAGATCCAAGGGGGGAGAAGAGTCATATATAGTAATGTCATAGGAAGTTCAATTCTGTCAGCTCCTGACGGAGAGATCACTTGCCCCGCAGCCCTTCCACACGCTTCATGTCTTCAGTATTTACACACACACACACACACACACACACACACACACACACACACACACACACTTACTTGCTCTAAACTAAAGAAAGTCCAAATGTGCCATTGCCCCAAAGCTGTGTCTTGTCATGACTGTTGCCACTGATCTGGGAGAGACTGATATTGATGTCAGACTCCAGCCTGCCTACACATTTAATTTGGGGTCACCAGCCTTTGCTCTTTGGCACAGGTTGATGTTTTGTCAGTATATGCAACAAGGCATTAACTACTGGAGTTGAGGATTAAGGCTGACAAATTTTAGTGATCTGAAAGAAATTGGTCTTGCTTTAGGGTCAGTTCCTGGACTCAAAAAGACTATTATAAACCGCTGGCACAATTTATCACAACTAAGGTGGTATCCTGATTCCAAACTACATCAACACCTCAGTCATAGGGTGTTTGTATAGTTAAAAGGCCAGCAAACAACTGCCATAAGCAGAAAGAGGCAAGCAAATACCTTACATTAGAATGTAAAGATTGAAGATCATGTAGTCCAACCCATGTCCCAATGCATCAATCTACTACCAAAGCATCTGTCAGATCCTTTTTGCGTTTCTGGGCAAATATTTGCAGCAAAGGACAAGCCACCATCTTCCAAGGCCATCTGTTCCATTATTGAACAGCTCTTGGCATTAAGAAATGTTTCTTTATATCCTGCTGAAATCTGGTTCTTTTATCATTTAAATTGCACTTTATCCTAACTTGTGAAATTTTGAAAAGTTCTGCCTAGTGTTCTATACGCATTCCCTTTGATACTTGATGACATGTATCTCTGTTGTCTTTTCTACACGCTGAACATATTTCAAATATCCAATCAGTCCTTGTAAAATCTGGATTTTCCCTCCAGATTCCTTATCATCTTGGTTAGTCTGAATTCAAAATGTTAGAGTGATGGCTGGACCTGAAGCAGGCAGAGAGAAAAGGGAGCGTTTTCCTCAGATAACTTTTCCTAGCTAAACATTTTTCAAATGTTTTAGGATTACAATACTCAGAATGCTCCATCAGAATTCTTTTGCTCAGAAGTTTGGGAACGACAACTAGTTCCCAAAGTCTAGGGGTCACTTGGCACTTGGTCCCTTAGCTCTCCATCAATACCAACTTTGATATTGATCAGCAAACTTGACTCAGTGAAATTAATCATTCCTCAGTGGTAATTGTGAAATACCAGCATATATAACACAAAGCTGAGGATAGTCAATCCAAACATACTAATACTTAATGCTCCTTCAGTGAGCTGCAGTGGCGCAGTGGTTAGAAATCAGTACTGCAGGTTACTTCTGCTGACTGCTGGCTGCCAGCAGTTTGGCAGATTGAATCTCACCAGACTCAAGCTTGATTCTGCCATCCATCATTCCGAGGTGGGTAAAATGAGGACCCAGATTGTTGGGGCCAATATGCTGACTCCGTAAATCTCTTAGAGTAGACTGTAAAAGCTCTGTAAAGCAGTATATAAGTCTAAGTGCTATTGCTCCCAGTGGAAACATAGTTTTGTATAACTCAGTGAGGATTGTGCAAGAGATTCCTTAGAAATTTTCTGCATGAAAATATTTAATGCACTAATACTAAATACTTTCTGTTGTCTTTTTTAAGCACCTCCTGGTTAGCTTGGTTGAGTTCCATTTCATCTCAGGGAATGATTTTTTCTCTTCATTTCATCTCATTAGCCTGCATTGCTTTCTTCCCCCTCTCAGATGCAAACTGAACAATTTAATGTTTTCTTTTGCTAGATAAACCAAGACCTATCCTCTAATATCCCTCTGGCCTACTGGTGCTTAAAGGAGGCTTAGCACTCTAGTTGAGTATCAAGTATATGATGCATTGTGACAAGGAGGGTGTGCTGTCTCCTGCAATGGATCTGGGCTGTGCCTCCTACTCTGTTCTCTTCTTCTACTTTCCTGCTGTCCCTAGAGGCTCATCATCACCTAGAAGGTGATAATAGGAGAAACACGTTCTGTTTTCTCACATTAAGAATGGGAAGGGTGATGGATAGAAGCTGTGATTCTGAATAAGAGAAAGGAAGAAAAATTGAGATTCATATAGCTCCTTTTCCCATTTTTTGTGCTCCAGGGTTAATCATCCTAAGAGGCATCCAAATAAACTGTCATGATAGATGCTTGCCTTTGAAGACCCTGAACAATAATAAATGTTAAATAAATAAACCCCACCCAAAGGAGAGAAATTTCCCCCCCAAAGATCTTACAAAAGAGCAGAGCCAAACAAGTCACGGGCCTGAGGAATGTATTGTTCTGCATGAATCCTTATGGCTTGAAATTTGTTTGTGGGTAGATAGATACTTGATAGATTAGATAGATGATGGATGGATGGATGGATGGATGGATGGATGGATGGATGGATAGGTAATGGGGGGGATAGGCGGCAAATAGATGTTAGATACATAGGCACTCAACAATATTTATTGTTGCATGCATATTTTTGATAGTGCCATTTTCATTTTTTAGATTGTTAATCTTTCTGAGACTGAGGAATATTGATACTTTTTCAGAGAGATGGGACCTCAAAGGTGCCCTGATACCCCACCGTTTTGAAGTTATACCCCATGAGGTTTTTGGAAACAGGGCAGTTCTGAGATTGGCCCTCATTAAAGAAGTGGGTTAAAGAAATAAATGTAATTTATTTCTGAAATATAGGAAGCATAGCTCATATTATCATTTCATATTAGCTGTAAAACTTTATAAACATAAAGGACCATTTCTTAAGGTCAGGGACTTTCACATTTAAAAACTGAGTTCCATAACTCAGTTAATAGCAATAGCAATAGCACTTAGACTTATATACCACTTCACAGAGCTTTACAGATCTCTCTAAGCAGTTTACAGAGTCAACATATTTTCCACAACAATCTGGGTCCTCATTTTACCAATCTTGGAAGGATGGAAGAATGGGACCTTGGAAGGATTCCAGCATCTTGAATGTCTTGTGAAGATCAGCACTGCCATTATACAAGCAAGTGTCTTGGACAGCTGATACCAAGTGTCATGGACAGAAAACTATTATTTCTTTAAAAGCTTTATTTGATTTATTGGTAGTCATGAAGGGACACACAGAGGACCCCTATCCAAGTAATTTGGTTCCTTTGGGTTCTGCCTGTCTTGACTTGGAATTCAGAATTAATAATGGCTTGTACACTAATATTTTAACACAAATCTGCCTTATCTATTTCTATTCTGATGCCCAGTGTAAAAACTCATAAAATGCAGATCATGACACAGCTTTAGTCATTTGATAAATTTCACTATCTTACACTATCAAGCATAAAAAGCAGGAGTGAAAAGAAATAGCATTACCGGAACTTGCATATTTATTTTGTACTTTGTCATACTAGATTTCATCATCTCAATTTAAAAATTGGTATAAACTTCTGAGTTCATATATTTTCAAAAGGATACTTCTTCTAAAACCTTCCTTGTTATTAACAGGATAGAACTGGAGAATGGGGTAGAGTCAACCTTTGGTTGTATTATGAAACATATTAATTTGGACATATTAATAATTTCCAGCTAATAATTCCTAATGGTAGACTTAGAAGTAATATAGTAATCAATAATACAACATGCTTATTCCAATTATTTAATTCTACTACAAAAAATAAAACGTAAAAATGTAATTAGTCTAAACATCATGGTTGTTTTGCCATTAGCTATCATATTTCTTAACAAATAAGGAAAATATTTGTTTGGGTACTAATTAATTAATTGAATGTGAAAATTAATATTAGGTATACGTCATTAAAATGTATTATTTTGAAATATATAACATTTTATTAAATAAAGCTTTAAATAAATATTATTCATTCTGTTATATGGGCTGTAGAGTGTGGTTCAGAATTGCATGGACAAAATTATGGATTGTCAAATCACATAAACCAATTTCAATGCAATGATAAGAAGTCAACCTAAAAATGATTAATAGATTCTAAAATTAGCATAACTTTAGATGTCCAAATGCTAGGACATCCTAGGGACCAGGCAGTTGAAGTATGATTATCAAGCAAAAAAATTGAAAATCTACAAGTAATATTTTATAAATTATTCCTTTTCTCCAATAGATCATTGAGTTATCACAACACACTTTCTGCAGCAAGAATAGTGACTGTCGTATCTTAAAAGACATTACAAGATCTTAGAAGACAAGAGGCCATTTCTATAGATACATGACACATCACATGCTTTGCAGCACTTCTTTAAAAATCTGCTCATGAAATATGACTAAGTATTCATGATGGTGAAGTTAAGAATCATTTTAGGAGACTGTGGGAGGTATATATAGAAAATATGATTTATAGATAAACGTTATTACCAGAAATGGATAAGTTTGCATAACATAACTGAGCATTTCAATTAGATTAATTGTTTACTATAAATATGAGTGACAGGAGGCCAAAAGGGCAAAGAAGGAATAAATTAGGTGGGTGGGGTCATTGAAACGTTCTTGGGGTTGGAGGTTTGTTGAGCTGTTAGGCACCCAAATTTCAATTATGTAATAATAGGGATAATTATGTGACTTTGGGGGTCTTGTCAATTTCCTTCATTCAGTGCTGCCATAACTTGGAATGGTGACTCAATGAATAGTTGTAAGTCAAAGGCAGTCAAACACCAGGGAAATCAGGAGATCCAAGCAGTTCAAATGACTATGTAAATAAGCAAATAAACAACAGATAAGAATCAGGGTGGGCTGGACTTCGATCTTTTGTGGCCACAAAGGAATACATGACTGACGATGTATTTGACCTTCCCAGGGGTTCAGCTTGGTTCATCTTGCTCCCTCCATCTTGCTCCCCCTTCTTTTATCTGAGTTTTTCTGTGTTGCTTTCTCCTTCCTGAGTTGTGTATTCGAAGTCTGAGTTTTCCTGGGAATTTGGCAAGGGAAGAAGGGAAGAGGTTTCAAAGGAATCCACCTCCCTTTCAGGGGTGGTATACACTTACTTTCCCTTCCAGTTTGCAAATGTGAGTGTGCGTGCTCCCTCACTCACTTTGCTCGCATGGGCCACCTCCGCACATGCACAGATCCTTTCACACATGTGCTTTTGGCAAAAAAGGGCCTAAATGGAATGCTATAGACCGGGCACTGGTGGGTGGAGCCACCCACGAATTCCGCTACCGGTTCGGTTGATCTGGTCCGAACCAATAGAATTCAACCTCTGCTTCCTCTGAAGGATCTGGTGAGTCAGATGGTAGTTCCTGTAATATACCACAGCAATAGAGGGTTTCTCTCTCCTCCTTCCTGGGAATTGAAGGCCAGTTGTGGAAGGCCATCATAGACAAATGTCCTGCCTCCCCCTGCAGGAGAAATGCAGAGGGGGTGCTTAACCTCTTCCTTGATAGATTCTTCAGGTGAAATCAGCTTGGTTGGCCATGGCTTGTGAAGGAGAAACTGATGAACTAAATCAGGGGCATGAACATACCATGCATTTTCCTGGCATCTGCAACTGGGTAGCTTTTCCAATTAATCAAGTACTGGATGCCTTGGCCTCTTTTTCCTAGAGTCTAGGATTTCTTCCACCTCATATTCTGGTTCTCCCTCAACTGTAACTGGGGGTGGAGGATAGCACTGGGATTATTTTTTAGTTTGGGGAATATTTTTGGAAAATAGTGTTCAGTGAAACGCTGGATACACCTTCATTGAAGTGGATAATTACAGGTGGAAGGCTACAGAGTTGATTTATCAGACAACTTTTAATAGTACCACAAATTTAGGGTCCAGCTTCTTGAAGGTCTTGAAGTGGCTAAGAACTTAGTAAAAAGCCAAACTTTGTCTCCTACTGCTGTGAGAGGCCCCTCCTCCCAATGGACACCTGCTACCTTCTTGTAAGCCTGTTTCACTTGGTTGAGTTGGTGTTTTAAAAGGTCTTGGGCTGCAAGTCAACCACCCCTGCGACAGTTGGATGTTGAAGGCAGTTAAATGTTCATAGCCTTCTTTGAACCTAATGGGATTGTAAGAATTGTGGTGGTACAGTTTCCTAAAAATGCTTGCTTTCTGCAGTCTATCTAATAGGTCTGGAATTAATGGCAGAGGATAATGGTCTTTTATTGTTTTGAATTCAAAGTTTGTAATTATGCACCACTCTCAGTGGAGGGGCTCCTATTGTGTTAGGCCCCCTGGGATCTTGCTTCTTGGGTATGAAGAAAATTGGAGTCAAAGTAAAAGATTTAGAATTTAGAATTTATTAAATTTATATCCCGCCCCATCTCCACAAGGGACTCGGAGGTCTTATGCAAATATTGTTTTAAAGTTTCTAAATTCTGTAGTAGATATTTGGTGTTGTCTCGGCAATAATGTTAACACCGAGGAGCAGTCTTTGTGTGGGGGAGGGACAAGGTTTCCTCCCCGAAAACATCAGCAATGACAGTCTGAAGGCTGTCATCCAGAAGGCCAATTGCAGTGAGAAAGGCACTCAGGACTATCAAAAACAATACCTTGTTTTTTTCCACTTAATAGGAGGGTCATGGTGTTGTAACCAATCAGTTCCCAACACTAGTGGAAAATCAATGTGGTCATCTACAAAAGGAGTTAACTCTTAAGGATGGCAATTTACTGTTAATTTCAAAGGCATTGTGGCATGAGTAATGGGGGCCTGCTTTTAAAATTCAACCATCATCAATAGTTATCACTGGCAATGAAGACTGTGGGGATCTTAAGTTTCTGGACTGTGGCTAGGCTTATGAAGTTGGAAGTTGCCCAAGAATCTATCAAAACAGAGATGGAGTTTCCTGACCATTGGGGAGTGCCTTATAGAATCAAATTTTATTAATGTATTTGAGCACGGAGATAATTGAGCTCCCACTGAGTGCTTGGGTTCCCCTCCTCCTGTGAACTCATGGTGGGATTTCTCATATGGGGGATTTCTCATTCCCCTGACCTGGGGGCTTGTCTTCCAAGCTGTGAGTAATGGAGACATTGCCTCTCCTGGGGGTTTAGTAGGGCAATTCTTGACTATTGTGGCCACAATGTGCTGTTGCCATTCTTCTCCTTCTGGGGCTTATCTGGCTGCTCTGAACTGCACTGGCAAGCATTCAAGTTCAAGGGGGCCTGGGAAGATAGGGATAGTGACAGGAAGAGGCAGCTTTGCAAGTAGATGGCTGAGACTGCCAAAAAATGTTCTATGTTCTGCCAGACTCAACTGCTATAATGGCTGGGTAGAGGTCTCGTACACCACAAGGAATACCTTGTTGTATCAGTTGTGTGATTACGGCCTTGTTGAGCCCATCCCTGAATTGTGATTTAAGGTTGGCTCATTCCACTCCAGATCGTCTGCAATTAGCTTGAAATCTTCAACTTTTCTTGTTATGAAATTATTGTCTGGGGAAGCTGGAAGATGCATTGTTCAGCTGTTTCTATCTGAATAGGGTCTCCGGCGTTATCTAAATCTAATGAGAAAATTTGGGAAACTATCCAGAACAGGGTCATTGATTTCAATGAGTGGACCCAGCCATTTGGCAGTGGAGTCAATTAAAAGACTGCAGATGAAGGAGATTCTTGATCTGTCTGTTGGAAACTCCCCAGGTCAGGTACTAATAAACATTTTGCACTGGGCTAGGAATGTTCTCATATTTATCAGCCTCTCTAGTGAATCTCCCTAGCGATAGGCAGCTGGAAGTCTTGGAGAGGAGCATGGCAGGAACTGGCAGTTATGCCTGGGCAATTGGACCAGGCAGTTGCAAAGGAATCCATTGTTGAGTCAGGATCTGCATTTTCTGCATCATTTGTTGAATATTGGCTGCAAGATTCCTGATCTCATCTTCATCATCTTAGGGTTTGCTGATAGAGCAAAGGTCTGGCTCATCCTAAACTATTGCTGCAGCCCTGGGATCTGAAGTCATGGCTTGGGTATTCCAGAATCTGTGAAAAATTCTGATGAAGAGAGTAGTTCAGATTAATGTCAAGCATCAGGGAAATCAGGAGATCCAGGCAGTTCAAATGAGTATGAATATTTTTATTGCAAGTTTAAGCTCTTCAAAAGAATTAAAAACTACTAACAGTTAATGTAAATGAGAAGTAGATAAAGAGTCACAGGAATTTCAAAGTGGGATGGATCCAGTGGTGCAATTCAGCTGGTTCTACCAGTTCGGGCAAACTGGTAGTGTTGGCAGAAGGGAGGCTCTGCTCACCCGCCTGGATGTCATCACGTCTCGTTTTTTACAGTCTGCGTGCACTCACGTTTGTGAACCGCTGGCAAAGACCCCTCTCTCAGGTTCAACTTGGTCATCTCCTAAAAGGACTTCTTGTATATGTTTTAAATAATTAGACCATTAATTGATCTGGTTTTTAAAATCTACACAATTGCGTTCTTAATACATTGTATTTTTTTAATAAAACTAACTTAAAAATTATTTCCGCTGGTTCACATGACACAGCAGGTTAAAACTGTGGTTAAACATCGCACATTTCAGGTTTGACTCATGCCTTCCTTCATGCGGACAGGAAACTGTGGGAGTAGAGAAAGCATTTTTTTTTACTGTTTTGGTAGGTGAACAGGCTAGGAAGAGACAGAAAGTGCAATTTATCTGCAGAGCTTCAGATCTGGTTTCTTATAAGAAAGGATGCTTCTCTGAAACAAAGTTGTGCATGTGCGAGCCTGGGAATCCCATGACACAAGCCACAGATTCTCCCAGAAGGCCAAGGAAGTGATGTGTGGAGAGAAAATCAAGAATAACATGTGGTTGCTCAGGTGTTCCCTACTGCATGATGTGGGGTGGGGGTAGGCAGAGAGATTCTCCAGGAGGTATTGGACTTTCTTAACACTGCAATCTCTCACTCAACTCTTCTTCAAAATAAAAGATACTATTTCCTTAATAATCTGCCTAATTATTTCTGGCTTTTCAAACTGGAGAAGGCAACTTGAACAAGGCTGATCCAAGTGTTGTGTGTCCCTCTCTTCCATCATATTCCTTCCCTCCCTTATTAAGGGTGTTGAAATACAAAACTGACCCATTTGTTTTAGTTCTTGCTATAGTAATCCCATGAAAAGTCTTTGGTAATAACCATAACCAACCCCTAAAATTAAAACATTTTAAGTGGTATCAAAGTCATAACAGCGTAACAAGACTCCTTCTATTTAATCTGTGGGCTCTGGTTTTTATTTTCATTCATAACAGAGCACCCATGGTGCACTCATAGATGAAATATGTTTTTCTACAGTTCAGACTATACAAACCCAGCCACTGTCTTTTATCACTCTGTTTATGGCTTAGCATGATGTGGTCATCACAGTTCATTCAATATTTGGCCTACCAATTTCCCCTCTCTTGTAAAGCTACTAAAATAATATGAATTCTGGTTATTATATTCTAATACTCACCTTTCAAATAGAAGGAGGAAGATAGTAAACATAGCTGTGTTTACCATTGTACTAAACTTGCCTGGATTTACTCAACAGAAAGGAATATCTGAAGCTCAGGATGACCTGTGGAGTCCTTGGTGCTCTCTAAGCTTGGTGTATGCTTATAGGTATTTCATTACTGAACTAGGTAATATAAGGAGACAAACAACCAAGCTCAGAGAGCACCAAGGACTCCAACGGATTTGCTCAAAGATGTTTTTTCCACATATGCATTTAGGCTAAGCCATAATTTCATTGCCGCCATGAACCTATAAAGTTTTCTGAGGCAATCTGGTTGTTGTTGTTTTTTCAGATTCTCCCTTACAACAATGTTACACGTATGACTCAGACTGGCCTTTTCTAATTTGTCCAAGGGATACTGGAAGTGAAGAACTCAAAGCTACATAAAACCAGGTCCCCTTGCGAGTATGGAGTAATAGTTACTTCATCCTGAAGTTTCTAAACAGATTAGCAACCAATATGAAACCAATCTTTTCACCTTGGCAATGAAAAAATCCAGGGGAGATAAAGGTATTAGAAGCAGCTGGCATGGATTGCCCATGGCCCTGCAGCTCCCAAAGGATTTCTTTGAAAATTACAGTTAAAATATAATTTTAAGAAAGTGAAAAGTAGCAAACATACAGTACCTGGTGAGAAATCAGGCAGAGAATGTTCAGATGATACCAATAGAAGAGATCTCAGGACTCATTTATTTTACTCCTGTGAGATGGTTGTTTCAGCTTCTGATTTGCCTCTTCCATTCCTTTTCTTCAATATGGAGAACATTTTGTAATTTACATTTGATAACAGCCAAGAAACAGTATAGTAGAAACAATTTTTGCACTACACTATAAAAGAGGTACTTCACGAGAAGAGTACTTCACTACTCTACTCACAATTTGAATATTTTATGCCACCAGACTTGAAATTTTGGGCATGGACAATCTGGAACTGCGCTGCCTGCGATATGATCTAAGCACAGTACACAAAATTGTCTGCTACAATGTCCTACCTGTCAGCAACTACTTCTGCTTCAACCTCAATAATACACGGGCAAATAATCGATACAAACTCAAGGTAAACTGCTTCAAACTCATTTGCAGAAAATATGACTTCAGCAACAGAAGTCAACTCCTGGAATGCTCTACCTGACTCCGTTGTTACATCCTCAAACTCTCACAGCTTCAACCTTAAACTGTCTGCTGTGAACCTTACCCCATTCCTAAGAGATCCATAAAGGGGACATGCGTAAGAGCACCAGCATGCCTAACATCCCTGTCCTACTGTCCCCATCTATTTGTATTCATTTCTTTAATTTATATCCATGTTTATATTTATACCTGCTGCCTTGTACATGTTTGACAAATTAACAAATACATACAACTTTTATCCCTAGGAAGCTGTGGCATATTCTCACATGGATTGGTGGATTCAGATAGCTCTCACTAAATAACTGCAATTAAGACTCACTTAATGACTGCAATTAAATGGCATGGTTGTTGAAAACTGGCTTTGAGGTTTGAAAATGGTGATCACATGGCAAATGGTGTGGAGCCTGTAATGACTGTACATTCAAGAACTGACCATAAAGCTACTTCTTTAGCATTATCATAAATATAAACAATTGCTAAACAGGGAAGTCATTACCTGTATCTGTATCTGTATATTGTGATGGCCTTATCTTTCTTTTTTTTAACCTTTTTATCTCTGTTACAGAAGTCATTCATTCTACTGCACAGAGGATAGTTCTATATTTGAAAACAAATACAGGAAATATTTATGTGGAATGTTGCCTAGTGTAAATCCAATGGAGAGGAAACACCAGAAAGTAGCCATTTACAATCGAGCAATATACAATCACAGCTAGTGTAAGATGGGTTACAGACTTTATTTAAAGCATGGGGATTACTTCTCACCTCTATTCATGCAAAACGATATATTCACTTTTTAATGTCCATCTTTTGCCTTTCTTTCCCTTTTATTCTTTATATTTTTTTCAAAAGAGATAGGATTCTGTTTTAGATATTTTTGTTTAAAATTATATACAGAAATGCATGAATAAAAATAATATAAATATCTGGGAGCCCATGTTGCATACATGAGCAACCATTTGATGGGGCAGGGGGAACCATATAACCTTACGGTGTAAATGTTGTCCCCTAGCAGAGAAAATAGTGTGAAATTACATTTCATATGGCAGTTTGATGATCAGAAGCCAGCCATTTGATGAAGTTAAGGCTCATATGTTCAGAACGGTGGGAATCCAATATTCTCTACATCTACAAATATCGATGTTCCTTGTTTTTCATTATGTTGCTATAGTTATTTCAAAATAATCAAAGCATTTCTATTATCTTGTAGTAGTTTTTAAAGTTAAAAAGTATTGATCTTCATGAAAAAAATCCTTATCATCAACCTATCAGCCAAATACATGGACTCTGTGCGCCGCCCCGAGTCCCTTCGGGGAGATGGGTGCGGGGTATAAATATGAATAAACTGAAACTGAAACTGAACTAAACAGTTTACATAATAAACATTATTTTAAAAAAGATATTGGTATCTTTTTTTCTTCTACTACTAAGTTGTGTTCAAATCTCAGAGACTGCCCTGTCAATAGTTTCTTATTAAATCAAATCTTGTTCCTCTTTAGGTATTAATATTATATTAGTCTATTTCCAACTACCAAGAATGTTTCTATTCTATAGGATAATATTCATATTTGCTGTAAAAGTTGTAACAGTTTATCCTCACCCTAACCCTCAAAACATTTTTAGTAAAAGGTTGGCAACCCATTTGGCCAAGCGCCCTTCTTGTTTTAGTCTTTTTCGTAGCTTCACATAGTTCCCTTAGTGTTACGGGTCCATTCAAAGTTGGTCTCTGATTCTTTGTGAACTACAGTACATTCTTCCTGAAAATATTCATCCACTTTTTTAAGGAAATTTTTTGACCTTTGTATAAGTAGTATAACAGAATGAAACCCTTTTTCCATATTTGCATTATCTGTTATTGCACTACATATTTTCTTCTGGTAACTTCAATATCACTTTCTTTTTCTTTTTGCAATTTGTCTATTTGCAAATTCAAAGTTTCTTTGTTTTATATAGTTCATCTCTTTCACTGTTAGTATAGATAGTAGTTGCCCCTGTAAAATCTTTGGTGAGTAATATTTGTCATCCGTGGGGATTTTTAAAATTCTTCTTTTTTTTTAATCTCATCCAAAATCATTTACATTTTCTCTTGCCTTTTCTTTTAAATTCACTCTGGGGTATAAACTACTCCCTCAAAAAAGCTTTACTTGCATACCAATTCATCCTTATTTCTGTACCTTTATTAAGATTATTCTAAAAAAAAATCCTTTAACTTTTTATTTACAATCCTTCATATAATTTCTTTTTGTGACAATATCCCATTCAATCTCCACTTAAATGATTTTTTTTTTTAAATTAAAGTCATTGGATTGACATCTGAAAAATATTTGGTAAAATCTCCACTGTATAACATTTTAGCCAAACTTAGAAATTCAAATATATTATTATTCTTGAAAATGATCCATGTATTTCAGAAAAATAAGTATATTTTTTGAATCACTTTATATATCTATGCATCAATAAACTACAAATTATCCTTTAAATAATAGATATTTAATTATTTTTCTCAAATGTTCTATTTTTAAAAAAGAAACCACTCCATTCCAATCTCCAAGGAGACCCCCATTTTCATGTATAAATAATATATTCATAATTATTTAATTTAAAAAATGTTTTATCTTCATTTGGGGTATACATTCCCAATATCAAATTCCTAGCTCCCTGTAGATTAATTTCCACCCTGAATATCTCCCACACTCATCAGTCAATATAATTTATGGATTAATTAGGAATTTATATACAAAACAGCTCTTTTTTTTCAATCTTGATGAAATAAATTCTTCTAGATTTTTGTGGCTACATGTTTTACATTTTCCTCCTAATATGTGTTTCTTGTAAAGAAATCATTTTGCTTTAAATTATTCAAATAATGAACTGTATTTTCTTTTCTAAATAGAATTTGTTTCATTTATTGTACGATAAGCCTTTATAATTAGTAGTTGAATTAAAATTTGGGAAAAATTGGTACCTGCGGTGCCCAGTCTGAAATTCTCTTCAGCATGTTGCTTTGGGTAAAATGAATCTCTCAAAGCACAAATAATTGTTAATGGAGAATTAGCAAAAACTTGTGAGATTCTAAAAAGGGACAAGTCAAGGATTTCCACTGTTTTTACTTTTTTGTCTTCCTTTTTTTAGTGCTTGAGGTAATGAACAGAGGCAGGATGATAGAATTATGGGATTAAAAAAGAAACTCACAAGTTAAAATCATTTGGTGATTTGGTGTTAATTTTGAAGATCCATTAGAGCAAATACAAAAACTAATGGGAAAATTAAAGGACTTTGGTATGTCATCAGGTTTTAGTGTAGTCTTTATTGTCATTGTAAAAAATAAATACAACGAAGTTGGTTTTAGATTAATAATCAGAAGAAAAAGATGTTTAGAAAAATATGACATTAGAAGATCAAGTAGAATTGATGGAAAAAACTGGTTTGAAGATTGAGAAAAAAGTATGAAGTATACGATTTAAAAATAATTAAGTTAAGGCATTGAATAAAATTTAGGAGAACATATTATTGACATTGTTCTGATTATTGTCATTGTTCTGATTATTGTCATTGTTAGGGATACTGAATAATGAATGTGTTGACAAGGTTAAGGTTTTCTTTCAGACAATACCTATTATGAAAACTGATGTACATTTTAAACAATGGCAAAAAGTTATATTTATGTTTATATGACAAGGGAAATAATCACGTGTTAAATATAAGGAGAGGATAGAGTATAATGGATTTGAAATTGTATTTTGCTGCTTGTTGCTTGGTCTGAGTAAAAAAATGGATGTTGCTGAGAAAGAAGAAAGTTTTAGAGGTGGAAGAACTCTGAAGGTTTGGGTGGCATGGATATTTATGTTGCAGTAAAGTTAAATTAGTGTGGATTAATCATTTTATTAGACATCCTGAAAATAAACGGTGCCCAAAGACGCGCTTATGGATTCCAGCTTGAGAAGCATATCATAGAAGAACATCATGAGAATTTAAGAGACCAGTTAATAGCAGAAATGTTTATCCCATTTACAGATATCAGATTAAAAAAGGACAAAAGATTTATGACATAAAGAAAAATAAAAGAGAATTTGCAATACACTGTTGTAGCTATGATGAATATATAATTGTTAAATTGTATAATATTTTGTTGAAATTTGGGACAGAGTAAGAAGTATTAAAAAATTGAAATATATGACCGTAAAGTGATTTTTTTAAAAATACAATAATGTATCACTAATGTATCACTGATATATGGCAGCAGAGAAATGAACTAGAATGTATAAAGATACTTCACATGTATGTTGGAAATAAGACCATGATGAAGAGCATATTTTAATATGCTTACAGGACATACTAAAAAACTAAAAAATGGATTCAGGTTCAAACTTTGATACAAAAGATTTTAATGCTAATATTCATCTAACAAAATCAGAATTTTTCCTTTTAGGACTAATGAATAAAATGAAATGAATTTGTGATTTGTGGCTTTGATTATTAATCAGGAAAATTTACAGAAAGGAAAATATGTTATTTTAGAAAGAGGCATTAAAATATAATTGTATTGGTTTCCACTTCTTGTACCTTTTTTCTTTCTATTTTTTTCAACTTTTTTCCTTTTTTGCATCTTTTGCTCTCCCCTGGATTTTTTTTTTCATTTTCTTCATCCTTTATATTAATGTGTATTAGTTTTTTTCTTCTTTTTTAAAAGTTGCAATAAAAAATTATATACAAAAAAGGCGTCATATTCTTGGGAATGTTTTATGGACCTTAGTTAAGAGTAGCCATAACTCATGAACAGGTTTTTTCCTAAATAATTTTGGAATTCAAAAAATTGATACAAAATGACCAATTGGTAGAGGTACCCGGAGTGAAACCCATAGCTGCCAATGGACTGGAAATTAACAATTTATAGCAGAATATACAGATAGGTATTAAGAAGTTCCTACAAAAGTCTTTGTTATGAAGACATACAAAGACACAGACCAAAAATAAAAGGAATACTTAGAATGATGGACGGGAATGTTATGAGGCACTTATCAAATTTTCTTCTTAGTCAGTTCTAGAATGTGCTACAAATTAGAAGCATCAGCAAAAGAACTATCGAGGGGAAAGAATCTGCATAGCAAAGTTCATACAACTAGAGTAAAACAAACCCTATTTCACCATGATTAGAAATATTAGCAACAAATGGGCCGTACTACTAAGCCAAAGTCCTTTTCAGAGTGTTAGAAAAGCATATTGTTTTGCGTGCTCTATTGCAGTGTTTCTCAACCTTGGTGACTTTAAGTCCTGCGGACTTCAACTCCCAGAATCCCCCCGCTGCGCTGGGGGGAGATTCTGGGAGTTGAAGTCCACAGGACTTAAAGTCGCCAAGATTGAGAAACACTGCTCTATTGAACTAAATGAAGAAATTGATTTCCCTTACAATGGTACAGATATAGTGCAAAGCTGAAGGAAACAACAACCCAGTTCTCTTATCACAGACAGAAACAAGACAACACCAAACAGAAGTGCCCTGGAACAGGGACCAGCAAGGCAAAATAGAAGTTGGCAAAGAGAGGCAGCATATTTTAGATTGTCATAGTCTGGGTGGAGAAAGCACGTGGGGCAAAGGGGGGGAGGGACAGAAGGGAAGGCAACAATTTACGTTTTGCCTGCATAAGACTCTTTTAAAAAAGATTTCCAATGTTCTGAGCTGAGACGGTAGGTTTCTGCTGCTTTTTTCCCCCCATCTCTCGGTTCCTGTTCCTCCTCCTCCCCTTTATGAACTTTCTTGACTCATGCATTTTGCCCTCATTGGAAATCTTGCCCTGGAAAGTGAGGAGTGAGTAATTGTAAATCATCTTGCAACAATTGTGGTGGTGTTCGATTTGTTGTCACGTGATTTAGAAAAATGTATCCTCTTTGCTGAGTTAGGTTGTGTTCTTGAGGACCAGAGGTGGTCAAATGAAACTGTACAGGCTTCCAAATCTTGGTTGATTCCGTATTTGAAGGTTGGGGTTTTTCTTTGAGATGGGGAGGACATGAGGGAAAGAGTTCTGACATACTTCTGCCTCTTCTGATGAAACTCTATGGGGGTGAGATATAGCAGCAGTGCTTTTTTGCTTTGATTTCCCTTAATACCCCTGACAAGTTTAATTGTCCCCAAGCCTCTGATCTTGCATCATTTCAAGTTCTCTAGCAGTTTTGTGATGAACGTGCACTGATATATATATTGTCACTTTTTAAACTGGTGGCACAATTATCACATGGCACGAGTTACGGAAATCGTTGCCAACTGTGAAGACTTCTGAGGCAGCAGCATGCCAATATATAACTGGCAGTGAAAATTTGCAAACACTTCTCTAAAGAGTCTCTCCATTGGCAGAGAAGTGTACCACAATGTGTAGAGTGTCAAAATTGTTATGCAGATTCCAACCAAGAATTCTAGCCATCAAAAACACCAAGGAAAAGAACAGCAACCATTAATATGGAATCAGAACTCTAATTTATTCCCCACCACCTTTTTATTTTCATTCTTTCTTTGTATATGTGAAATACAGAACATATTCAATCAACATTAGTTGCTTTGGAACAGAATACAGACTTACACATAATACTGATGTTTGTTTCTTAATAACCTGCTGCTAAATAGAGAGGAAGGGCTGTATTGACTAAGATGAGTGTTGCTCCTAGAGGATGCACAGGTGGGGTGAAAACAATCTAAATGGTGACCACATTTTTTTACATGTATCACATCTGCAACAGACATAGGGCAGCAGATATAATCGCATAGAAGTAGCCACCACCTTCATTACCTTGATTCTTCCTTTGGATGGCCTTCATCGTCATTATACCAGGGTCTCTGGACTTCCAGGGCATTATGGAAGAGTCTAGGACAACAGCTGAAACCATGCTCCTCTGCATTTTTCAGAGTCCACAGCAACATAGCAATCTGCTATCATGACTCATCCCTGTAACCAAATAAGCCAAACATTGGGGAAGGGCTGCTCTGATGGTTAAAATAAAATAAAAAATCATAGATTTGGAATATTGAATAAACCACTCTATATACACTTCCAAGAATCTCTACTTTCCCATGTACCTAAAGTGTAATGAAACCTACACAGGATGACAACCAAGTTCAAATATTTCAACAGTTCAATTCTGAGCTACATTATTCCCTACTTATTAGAATGGGAATAGGCTTTTAAGCCATGCCCCTTTCAATGGAGAGTAACCTACATCTCTTGGGTGCTACTCTCTAACTGCTCTTCCTATCAGAGAATGTCTCTAACATTTCACCAGAGTCTTTCTTCCAACAATTTATACTTGTTATACCCATTATCCCATGTCCTATACACAATCCTGCCTTGTATCGAATAATTTTATTGGACATTATTTTAATTGGTTTATATATTTTCTGAAAAAAATTTATGCAGCAATAAATCTTGTTGAATTCAGTCCTGCTTATTTCCAGCATGGCAATGTAATGGCTTGGTGATTAAAACGTTGTACTTATCAGCTGGAAAGCTGGTAGACCAGGTTTGAAACCTGAGCACCACCTGACAGGTTGAGCTCTCGTCCTAGCCCCAGGTCCTACAAATCTAGCAATTTGAAAACATGCAAGTGTGAGTAAATAAATCAGTACCACTTCAGTGGGACGGAAACAGTGCTCCATGACATCATGCTGGCCACATGGCTGTGCAGTTTTGAAATGGAGATGAGCATCACCCACTGTCATTGGCAATGACTAGCAGGAACTCCTTTTATTTCCAGCATGTGTGAGATTGTAACCTTAGTTTTCTTTGCCATTTTAAATTATTTTGTTTTTATAAAAGTGGAGTTTGACTAATAGAAAATAAATAAATATAAATATAAGTAACATGCTAGTTAAACTTTAAATTAAAGATAAGTGTTCCCCCACACTTGTGTGCTAGTCATTTTTGGTTCTAGGGGCAGTGCTCATCTCCATTTTTAAGCCGAAGAGCCAAAGATGTCCCCATAGTCATGTGGCCAGCATGACTAAATGCCAAAGGCACATGGAGTGCTGTTACCGTCCCACCAAAGTGGTTCCTATTTTTCTACTTGCATTTTCTATGTGCTTTCAAACTGCTAGTTTTGAACTGCTAGAAGCTGGGACAAGTAACAGGAGCTCACTCTGTTACATGGCACTAGGGATTCGAAGCGCTGAACTGCCGACCTTTTGATCAACAAGCTCAGTGTCTTAGCCACTGAGCCACTGTGTCCCCTTTAAGCTACATAAGATCTAATTGCACTCATAGTGAACATATGAATCTACAAACATGTTCAGATAAATTGAAAATACTGTTGAGTTAAACTGAGCTTTAAATACTCACTACAGGGTGAACATTTGAGAAGACATGTATATGTGTAATTGTGCATATGGATATGGATACACAACTTAACATCACACTATTAAAGAGCAGAACTTTTCTTTCATGCTAATTGTAATTTCACATGCATTTCAATTTAGAAATTTTATCATAAATGTGACTGAGTCACAAACAAGCCTTGCTGTGGGTTCTATTCTCTTCAAAATTTAGAATCAGTTTCTGTCAAGGCCTCTTTGCCACAACCTCTTCAAAAGCTGGGTTATCTCTTTCACACCATCTGGCCAAAGTTTTGTGGAGGGATTGTTTTGTTTTGTTTTTGCTCTACCATACCACAAAGGTTCTTCAGAATCAGGTTTTACAAAGGAACTGTTTTAGGACAAAATAAACTTTTAAATAAATAAATAAGCTATTGGAAAGTTTTCAAGCTGAAATGGCATTTAAACAGTGGTGGGATTTAAATAATTTAACAACTGGTTCTCTGACCTAATGATTTCTTCCAACAACCAGTTCACTAAACTGCTCAGAAACTTAACAACTGCATATAAACCAAAAAAATTATAAGTTGTTTAGTGTTTTTTATGTTCTTTATGAGTTTTGAGTCTTTACCAAATTCTCAACTGATTTGGGAAATGCTACTATAGAAGACACATAGGGAGACAAACTACATATTACATTTAGATGCAGCTAATAAAATTTTAATGAATACTAGTAGCAGTGGCAGCGGCAGTGCTAGCGGCCAGGGGAAGGGGAAGGGGATGGCTTTGTGTGTGCAATCTCACACGTTCAAATGAAGGCTTGTGTGCTTGCCTTCCACTTGTATGGTCCGGTTAACAACAGGTTGCAGACTTTTACTAGTCTGTGGCCTGGGGGTTGAAAAGACATTGTTGTACTTTAGCAAATTATGTTTCATTACAGACTCAACTCCTCTGAGTTATAATACAACTCCTTATGAAAATACCCATGTTTTTTTTTTAAGTCAAAGTCAACTTCATTTTGATAGTCAAAGAACACTGTAAGGAAAGTTTGTACCATCATGGTTTTTAATGCCTGTAATCAGTAAGTTTCCAACTCGAATCTTTGGATTCAGGATTACAAGCATTAACCGCCTTCTTTTCTTCAGGCCTTAAGGGAGGAGAAATCATGTCAGTGGCTACTCTCTTGTGAGGTTTGTCAAGCCTGCTGCCTCCTACTATTTAACGTTTACATG
Source organism: Tropidonophis doriae (assembly GCA_026931265.2). Lineage (NCBI taxonomy): Eukaryota > Metazoa > Chordata > Lepidosauria > Squamata > Natricidae > Tropidonophis > Tropidonophis doriae. Next base: position 188 of record JAPKID020000015.1, on the reverse strand, counting down.
GAAGTCATTATTCAGACTGAGATGTGGTACCCATCTCAGTTTTGATGCTCAAAATTTCATATTGCCATACCTAGATTCCCTCAATATAGCCTTGATAACATGCTCTGATGTGACGCCCAGGGGGAGAGCCTTCTCTGTGATGGGCCCCACCCTCTGGAACGACCTCCCCTCAGACATACGCATCATCA
>JAPKID020000014.1:0-28089 GCA_026931265.2 Tropidonophis doriae | reverse complement strand
GGGAAATTTATAAAGGAATAAAAAGTACCCAAAACAATTAAAATTGGGGGGGGGGGTGTTTAAAAACTTAGATGATGGGTGGCTTGGCGGTGGGGATCTTCTCTAATTGGTCAGCCGCCCCAAACATAGCGGACCCTTGCTGGGCCTCCAGGCCAAGCAACAGAGCCAAGTTTTTAGGGTCTTGTAGAAGGCCAGGAGTGTGGGGGCAAACTTCATCTCAATGGGAGAATATTCCAGAGGGTGGGGCCCCCAACAGAAAAGAGTTTTCTTCTGGACCCTGCCAGCCAAAATTCTTTAGCCGCTGGAATCTGAAGAATGCTCTTTCTGCTGGAACAAGAGGGGCAGGTTCCATCGGGGTGAGTCGGTCTCCCAGATAGTCTGGGCCTATGCCGTAAAGGGCTTTGAAGGTGATAACCCAAACCTTGAATTGAATCCAGGAGCAAACCGGCAGCTGGTTCAGCTCGTATAATAGCAGTGTCACATGTACCATCCAAGGAGCTATCCATGCCACTGCATTCTGTACCAGTTGTAACTTCCGGATACTCTTCAAGGATAGGCCCAGGTAGGTCCAAGTAGAACGCATATATTGTCACATGAAAGAAAGGTTACTGCAATGAGAGTAATACTTGCTACCTGTGTCATGCTTGCTACCTGTGACAAATAACAGTGGCATTCAGAACACTACTCCGCTGTTGTTTTGCCTCTCATTATCCTTTGCTGTGTTGTTGCTGTCTTAACTAACTGCTGTGTCTTTCTTCTCCCAGGCAGCTCCACATAAGCACAGAGTTACAAGAGTCCTAGCTGGTCAACTTCTTCACAACTATAACTTTCCAAAGAAATAGAAATTCAAAGCTGAAATGTTTAAGATGCAAGAGTTGACAGACTAGACAGACCCAAATATATCAGGCTAAAATAAAATAAATACCATGTATAAATAAATCAGCAGAGTATTAATCCAGTGACACATGAATGGGAATGTATTTGTCATTCAGTATATTTATCCCTCCTGCTATTTCATGTTTTGGTTATTGGAATTTTCAAATTCTCTATAGTTTAGTGATTGCCAATAACGGTGACCATGTCATATTTAAAAATGTGGCACCAGTTGCTAATATTTTTCTGGGTTTAATTCAGGAAGTTAATCTGAACTTTTAAGCAATTTCAATACTTGAGCCTATTCTATTTTGACTGTATCCAGATGTTAAAATTTATTAATAGGCACAGAAGGCTTCCCCTTGGGAGGATATGAGAACATTTTATGTACCATTTTCAGCAGTGGGAAACTCTCCTTCAAAATTAAGATAGGTTTTCATTCTTTAAGCTTTTTAGAAGGTGTCAGAACGAATTTATTTAATTACATTTAAACTAAATTAATTGAATTTACATTTATTAATTGTTAATATTTTTAAATGTTCAGATAGTTTTGTTTCCATAGACTTTAATTTAACAAGCATACTACCTTGGCGATATTTGTCCCAAGATAAGAAAAAACATGCAGAATTACTTTTTAATGATAAACGTAAACAGTTCAGATTATTTTTTATTTATTTTTGAGAATAGCCAAAAAAGAAGTGAAGCCTGGTCAGGAATTGTATGCTGTTGGAGATGATCAATCAACTGGCTTTGTTGGTTTGATTAGTTTAATGATTAAGTTAGGTTAGTCTTTGATTAGCTCTAGCTCTAAATCTTAGTAAAGTCTGTCAGGGTCCAATTAATTTCTTGTTTAAATCATTGTTTATGCATTTTGTGTGGTCATTGGTTAGGATAATCTTTAATATTTATTGGAAAATTTTCTAAATGGAAAATTAATGAAAAAAATTCAACTAAAAGGATTAAAGAATTGAAGTACAGGTTCACATTAAGATTTAATAACTCGTATGTATTTGTTCAGTCCACAGTTTTATCTGATATGGTTAAATAGCTGTTGTGGGATATCATAAAATGTCTATTTGTGTAACTTTTTCTTTTCTTTGGGGAAAGGAATTACATACAGCCTTTGAGAATAAGCCCAATGATTTTTTTCCAGTGTGTTTGCATTTTCTCTATCATTGCTAACAGTAGTTTAGCTTTATTAAAATAATCAGACAAATTCCCTCCACTGTGGGCAGTATCAGTTGTGACTTGTTATGCGTTAATATGATCGGAGCTGTGTTAAATAAACAAAAAATTAGAAAGGTTGGGAAATGAAACTGAACTACAGAACTGCGGGACTTAAAACCTATAACTAAGCTATCTTTCTTAAACAATAAATTCTATAGAAGCAGCTGTCTTTTCTGTCTTCATTATACAGGTCACCAGAAAGGCCTACAGGGGACCTTCGGGAAAGAATGAAGAATAAGCGGCAAGACATTGAAAGTGAATCCCAGAAACATAATACAGAAGAACAGCCTTCTCCTGTTAGGGTAGGATGCATATGTCTCCAGGATTTCTACAATAGTATAAGAAACAGAGATGTGTCCTGTAAAATATAACTGGGCATAATAAGTTGGATCCAGGTTTGTGCCTTGATGAGCTTCTTAGAATTATAGAAGAAATCAAGAGGATCACTGCTGATCTAACGGATGTTGTGATTTTCACCAATTCCTCATAGTTCCTGTATCCCTTGGTACTACTTTTCACAAAAACTATCCAGAGCAGTTTTTCAGGAAGCAGTGGGGCTGCAAAGGCATGAAGGAATTTGCAAATTTACAATCTTTTGTTTAGAATGCTGTCAGACTTTCATGCACCTCTGCCTAGTGTTGATTTTTACCACCAGTTATTCAAATATAATAAGTAAACCACAGTGTTATGGGAGCAGCTCTCCAAATTTCCTATTCAGTACCTGAAAAACTGCCAAATTGGAGAAGAGTTGAGTGGTTTGTGCTGTCTGAGTTTGGTGGTTTTCTTAGAGGTGTTTCATTACCAGACTAAGGAACATCATCTCTTTTGCATTGGGTGCTGAAATAAGCTTTAGATCAGTGGTGGGTTGCCAGTTTTTTTACTACCAGTTTGGGCATGCTCGCACAATGCTTCTGTGCATGCGCAGAAGCATCCAGGCTGTTGGACGGAGCCTCCCGCCCCTGCTGCTACCGGTTCGCCCGATCCGGGCCAAACAAGAGCAACCCATCTCTGTTTTACATGTATATTTTTCAAGCCAACCTCTCTCTTCTTTCTTTTTATATAATTATTCCTCACTTATGACTGTTCCCTTAGCGACCAGTCAAAGTTACAACCAACCCAAAGCACAGGGCCTATGACCTGGATTCAAAGTTAATGATGGTCAGACTTTTTTTGTGTTCATGTGGCCAAACGGCTATATTTATGGCAATTGGCAGCTTCCTACAGTCAGTTTAATAATTTTACCAAAAACAACTGGTTGCTTGCAACTTTTGATAAAACTATATCCATAGTAAACCATTGATTTTGTTTAATGACCGTGAAAATCATTTAACAGGCACTTTTTTTTTTACAACCTATTTGATCTATGTACTGGGCGAGCTTTATGGTTATGTATGTTATTTTGAGTTGTTATGCAAAGAAAAGAATCTCACTGTAAATACCTAGCTTGTTGAATGACTGAATAGTTTTAATTTTCCCATGTGGGGCTCATATTTATGGTTACTTCAATTTCTAAGTCTTTTCAAATACGTTTTACTCAGGTCAAGGGTCTATGCCTGAGTTTCATTATTTTTCATACATATATATGCCTCTATAGTTTTCAGAGTCATGTGGCAGAGTCATGGGCAGCATATAAATTTTATAAATAAATAATAAACTAACAGCTTATATTTTTAAATCATTGTAGGAAGTTGAAATATTAGAGTAATTATTTGTTAGAAAGTTCTAAATTAAATCAAATGTAGAAGTCTTATTATTTTGGATAGGAAATCTGACTGATTCATCTGGGGAAATTGTCATTAAGAATCTATTTGAGGAGATACACCTTGTATTCTATTATTTAAATATATGTTTAGCTTGTTAATTTAAAGTCCTTTCAGATGTAACAGAATGGTAGTTTCCATATTGTGTTCAATGAGAGAATTAACTACACACTAAGACATTAATTAAAGTTTCTTATTTAATTATAATTTCGTATAATTTATCATTTTCTTGAACACTTATGCTGTATTGGGACCAGAATTTTCTGTAGTTAAGCAAGGCAGTATTTATGCATGCATGCCACCCATCTTGCGGATCAGGGTAACCCTGACTGGTTTATTTGTATGTCATGGTGGGTTGGAAGATGTGTTTGATTGTCTTTCTGAAATATCTTCAGCTTCAATTTCTTCACCAACTGTGAGGCATTAGTTTCTAGGTTATGTTTATACAAAGTTGGAGCCATTCTTCCTTCTATGTGAATGATACATTGTGGCTCTGGCTCCTACATAACCTCAAATCATAATAGAGCCACATCTATACATAATAGCTAAGAAAGTGCCCCCACCTCCCAATGCTTTGTTTTTCCCCCTCCAAATATATATTTTTAGTTATGGGCAAACAGATTATTTTTTTGTGTTTTTCAGTCAAAAGAATTTCAAAAACGTTTTAGGGCTATCAAGACTTACTTTAATATTTCTGTGATGAGATCAGAAGTATTTTTTCTGATAATTTTCTCTTGCTCATCATTGTATAGACAGTGTTGCACTATGGACCTGTAGATAAGTATTCCAGTATTTTGTTTTTAGCTTTTCACTATATCAGTAGCAATGATCTGTGAGTTCTGTTTTAAAGATTTGACCAGTTTTCCAGCAGAATTTTTATAGATCCTGCCATAATCTCAACAGTTTCATGTAATTTCCATTTCTTAAACATATTTTTAAACTTACTAGCTAGAAATGTTCATATATTGTTACAGCCCTCCTATACTTGATAAAAGTGAATTGTCTTTGTTTTCAAATGATTACACAGCTGCTTAAATTTGCCCATAGTTGTTGAAAATAGACAGAAGAATAATCCCAATCAGAGAGAATAGAATGTTCAGTATTTATTTATCTATGGAATTGTGTTCATCTGGCTAATTGTAGGTCTAAAAACCTTTTGGAGCCTTACTAACAGCTACATATTTTTTTAAAAAGCATTACTGTATCAACTGGAAGGGTGTCCAAACCTTGTCACTTGCCATACTCACTTTTTTAATAATTGAATTTGTAAATAACTTCATATATATGTATGAATTAGTTTTTCTGACTTATGTTGCTTACAAAGTTAAACTTCCTTACCATATTGAGATGCTAGCTTCTTTTCACATAGATATTCAGTGAAATACATCATTTGACCAGGGATTACTTTTTATGTGACTGTAGAGATGTTAGGGAAGTTTGTTAGAACCATCAACAGAAGGTAACAACATTGGGAAAGAGCATTATATAGTTGCTTTAAAATATATATATATTGTGTACATTTTACACATTTAAATGTTAGAAGCATGTAAATCAAAAGCTACTATTGGACGACTTGCAGAATCTGGTTGGGGATTGATCATCTTACAAAAAATCTATTCATGCGGTCTCTAAACATTGACATCAATCAGTCAGAACAAAAGTTATTTTAGAAATGTATTAAACCATTTCTTAATTTAAAAAAACATGCAACAATGAATTTTTGGGTTTCAAATACTTTCCCACTTGGTTCATCCTTCTCTTTAAACTTCTATTTTAAATTATATAGAAATTCATGAGATACAAAATGTAGCATTCAATTACAATTACAATTTTGATTTGTGAACAGAATGTACCGCCAATAAAATACAGGCCTACTTTGGTTGATTTAATTTTAAGAGATAAAGAAGTCCTTTGCATGTCTAGGCTGCCCCATTGCTGCCATCATGTATTTCGCTTAATTGCTGCTTCCTATAATGTGCAGTGGGAGCAAAACATTACAAAACAGCCCTAAAGCCACTTTAAAAACTGGATTCCAAATTGTGAATTCTTTGTTAAATGTTGTCTGCCACAACTTCTACTTCACACATTATAGGGAATTTAGATTACCTGCAATGTCCAGGTTTTAAACTTTCACGAAGGGAATGAAGTAGCAACTAACAGTTCAACACATGAGTTTAAGAAATTTTCTGAAATTACCCATGAGCTAAGAGCTTTGTCTAAAGCATAATCAGTATTAGCTTTCAGTTTCATAGTGATATTCAAGGACTTTAAAGCCAAGGGCTTCTGCTTAACTTCTGGAATTCTAAACCACAGCTTAGCATTTGATCTGGAGTTATACTCTTCTCTAAGTAGGTTTCTTAATATACATTATTAAATATATCAGAACATTTTATCAATTTCACCATACTGTTTTTGAAAGTTGAGAGTTGAGTTATGAAGTCAGCTGTGAATTTACCCCACAACAGATAAAAGTAACATTAAAATAGTTTTCATGTTCTGCTTTGAAAAACAAGTAACTTTTTAATGTTTTCTTCTGTAGAAAGAGTCTACAAGAGGGAGGCACAGGGGAAAGGAAGATATTAAAATTACTAAAGAAAGGACTCCAGAGAGTGAAGAAGAAAATCCTGACTGGGAAACAAATAGAGACGGTAAATAGAACATGCCATTAAACCTTGCAAACAAATTAGCGTTTTGATTTGCCATTCTAAACCTTTTATAAAGGTCAAACAAAAAATAGATTTCCACAGAACTCGCTTCATTTTTCTTATCTCTCCTCTACCCCTGTAGAGTGGAGAAATGGGAGGGGAAGAGAGTTCAAGAGAATACTCTAAGTCAGAGCTATCAAAGTCCCGGCCCACGGGCCAGATGCATCATGCGCTGGCCATGCCCATGCCCGGTTTAGCAAAGGGGGGGGGGGAGTGTCACATGATGCTACCATGACGACACCCCTACTCTTAAGCTGTTTACATTGTGTGTCTGAAACTCTTATCCCCAGTTGCCAATGTGACTGCATGGCTTTTGATGCATAGAAGAGCAAACAACTTACTCTGTTCCTCTCCCAACTCTCTACTTTTCTTTATCCCATAGAGTGCTCTGTTTTGAATTTCAGAATAATACTATAAACTATTTATGTAGCCTACAGAAATCACTCCTCACCATGCTACAAAGTTGAGAGAGTGGAGAGAAAGAGATTTCAAGTGAGTAGTGCAAGCTGTTTGCATAGTGCACCCCCGGCTCCCAATCCCAGACTGGGATGCATTATTTTCAGTGTTTAGAAGAGCTAACAGTTTACTTGTTTGCAGTCTCTTCCCCTACTCTATCTACTCTGCAATGTATGTGTCTGGAGGCGGGTGGGGGAATGCAGTTCAGGCACAGGACAAGACATACTAACTATAATGGCAACAATGTGACTGAGGGACTGTTGTTATGGTTGTAAATGGTTATAAGTGGACTATAAAGTTATTTTTTGCTGAACAAATGGTGAGTAAATAAGGATTACCTCTGCATTGTACCGTCGATTTACAGATTACTTAATAACAGTCTTTGAAGCATTAGGATGTACTCCTGGTCTTGCCTTGTTTGAAATGTCATTAGTATGCAAATTTCTAGAAAAGCAGACCCATGCACGCTGTTGCTACCTACTACCTAAAAAGCAAAAACAGCCAAAAAGAGGATAAAAGGAGGACCTGGGAGGGGACTGTGTTCACATATGAAGAAGAGGGACGAGGGATTTAATTGCAGAGGTTACTGATTCTGATTAGTACTAAAACAGCCAGTTTGATAATACAGAAGCAATAGCAAAGGCGCTTGTTTCTGTTCCTCTGTTCTTGTTATAAATATTTTTTTCTCTCTTCTCCCTTTGGGAAGAAAATCTAAATTTGCATTTAATACAGTCTAGAATATGAGAATGCAGATTGTTTCAAGAATTAAATGGAGAAAACACATATTCCCTTTTGAATCTGCATACACTACTGCCACCGCTGAGTAACATTCAAAAATCATGTTCACAGCATAATTGGAATCCCTCTTAAATGAAATGGGAAATCATAATGGTGGCATTTATTGAATTATGATTATTACTTTAGAGTGTATTTGTATAAAGAAAGAGTTCACTAACCGGTTTTGTTCCATTCATCCTTCCTGCTTTCTTTTTCATAACTTAAGATTCTGATAACGGAGACGTTAATTATGATTATGACCATGAATTGTCTTTGGAAATGAAGCGCCAGAAGATCCAGAGAGAGTTAATGAAGCTTGAAGAAGAAAACATGGACAAAAGAGAAGAAATAGTAATTAAAAAAGAGGTTTGTATCTTGAAAAGAATCAATGCATAATCATAAATAACTAAATGACTGGAAATTATTGAACAAATTAACAAATCTTCAAGATACAAATTCCTGCTAGTCAGATATATACACTATACACACATATACAGACCCTCCTTGTAGTTCTGAATACGAACTGTTTCATGACTCCTATCAGCATGGAAAGGTAATGACATGTATTGATATTTTAGACTACATTTTATACAGATGTATACAAATAAATAATGAAATTTAAAACTTCCCAAATTTTTGTCCATAAGCGGTTCTTAGAGGCTATGTATGCATGTGTATAATGAATGATAAAGGAATTGCTTTTTGGTATGGATCAATTTCATTGATACTTGGTTGTTATTTGTGGCAAGGCTATTATTAGATTTTATAAAATACTAATTGTTTCTTTTTAAGATTTCTCCAGAGGCAGTTAGATCAAAATTATCATCTTCACCTTCACCAAGAAAATCAAGTAAATCTCCAAAATTAAGGACAAGCCCTAAATCTTCCACTGCCACTAAGAGGGAGAAGAAGGTTTCAACAGTATCTTCCCCACTCCTGGAGCAACAGAGGTAAGTAAATTGGCATATTTTATAACAACATGGTTATATCTTACCTTGATTGTTATTGTGGGATTGTGCTTTTGTTTGCCAAGCTGTCCTATGGGTGTATCCCCAACATGGAGACGACCAGTAATATTGGCAAGCTATGGTTTTGTATGAAATAGGATTTTTGTGAGGGAGACTTCTGCGAAATTTGTAAAATGCTAAACACCTGGCATTGCTTGTAGACCTGGTTTCAGTATTCCAAGTAAAGCATCTCCCAAAAACAAAACTCCGAGGCAGGTAGATTCCTCAAAGAACATGTTTATTGGATACATCATATCGGCACAGCTAATGAAAACCAACTCTAGAAGTTCCTGTGGGTTTTAGTCTAATTAAAAGGGCAAAGGTTCCCCTCCCCAGATGTCACTGGTCAAATGAAAACTGGCAGGTTGCATGATCACTCCTTTCCTTCAACATGACAAAGTCATCTGTTGGGATGACCTTGGTTCTCACAAGAAAACGTTTTGTTTTGACCGTTATCCAGTCTTACTTCCCCCACCCTTCAGTGTTCATGGCAACTATGAGGCAGCAAAAGATGGCCAACTTCAGCCAACTTCACTTCAGAGTTGACACCTGGTTTTGAGGTGAAGACTTCTTACATGACAAGGATTTCTCCTCTGTTTTTCCCTCAATGCAGTTCCCCTCAGATCTGCTTTGGCAAATAACCCTGGAGCAAGTTCTGAGGATATAGACAGGAAAGTTAATTTCTTTTCTCCTCAGTGATTGGATTTCACTCTTTATGTGCATACACTTTTGCCAAATGGAACTTTGTGTAGCAGGTAGTCCTATGCAACCAGCTTTTAGGCAGAGGCACATATATAAGATTTATCCATGGCAACCCCGTCAAGAACCACAGTTGTTCATTTGAATGACTATGGGAGACCTCGAGTTTAATGCAGTGTTTATGGGCTCAGCTGCTAGATCACTTTTGTAATTTAGATCTCAGAACATTTCGCATGGGCACTCAAGTAATAATATTATAATACAAGCTGTTTAATTGTTTAAAATACTGGCTTGTGTATTGGTTTTTAGAAATTCAAAAAATAACCACAGTAAAAAGAAAGGTCCTCGCACGCCTAGCCCACCACCTCCAGTACAAGAAGACTCCACTCAAGGGAAAAAACATAAGGAAAAATATAAAGCTAAAGAGAGGGTAGAAGAAAAGCCAAAGGAGATAAAGGAAAGGGGACGTGATTTTGAGAGACATAATAAAGAAAAAAAAGAGAAGCAAAGGTAAATACAGTTTGTTTAGTTTTTTGGTATTATTATTGTTTTGTTCAGAACATCTTCAGGTTACGCCTAAAAGCAAAATATAACATTCAACAAGTAGCCATAGTCTCGCTTCATCCAATTTTGTAATCTTTTTCTCTTTGTTGTCCCTCATGCATTCCCAAAATGTGTTTCAAGGAATCCCTCCATCTTGCAAAGAGACAAATGAGCTTTGTGTGTGAGAAAATGAATAGAAAAGGAAATCACTTCCTTAATTGAAGTATGCCTTGGATCAGGGGTGCTTAGATTTGGCGTGTGGGGCCACCCTGGAAACAATAAAGGGCTGCCCTACAGTGCCCCTGCCAGCAAAAACGTAGCTTGGAAGGGTCACAGGTGGCCCTCCCGAGCTCCCTTTTTGCTGGCAGAGGCTTTTAGGAAACAGAGCTTGGAAGCTCATTTTCGCTGGCAGAGTGCTTGGCCTGTCACAGGCACCCCCAGCATGAGTGATGTCAAGCTGCCCATGCCTTGGCCATGCCACACACACCCCTCCCCCTCCCTCCAAAGTCAAACACAGCCCTGATGCGTTTGAATTTCACACCCCTGATTGGTATTAATGGATGCCCACTTAGAGAGAGTCGAATGTGACTCCTGACATGCAAATGTCTTACTGGCACCAAACCTAGGGTGGCTTGTCATTTTTTTAAAAAAAAATCTGGAAATAGATAGCAGTCAGTTATGTTCACCTTCAGATCCCTGACAATTTTTAAAAGATTTTTTTAAATCCCACATTTATTACTTATAAGTAACTTAATGCAACAAGCATACCAATATTTCTTCCTCCGCCTATTTTCCCGGTAGTGACCGGGACATTGGCGTTATTGATAGTGCATCAATAACGCCAATGTGCAAGCCATTTTAGTGATTGTTTTCACTATCAGAAATTTTTTTTTTAAGTTGGATCTCTCTTTAACAAGGTTGCATTACTTTTTGCCCTGCCTTCTGATGCTTTGGAGAATATTTTTTGCCAAACTAGCATTTATAGTATATTTTCTAGGAAGGAGTATGTTTCCTCTTTAAATGGAGATATGCTGCCTCAAGCTATAAATAACAGCATCCATGCTATTGTTGATGATAATGTTGTGTATGTTGGCTGTATGACTATCCCTCAGGGATCCCTCAGAAAGTTCCCACAGACAGAGACGTTCACCTAGTCCAGAAGACCATTCTGGTAGCAATTCTTCTTCACGAGAGTATTCTCCTGCCACAAGAAGAAGGCAGACATCTTGGGCTCCAGCTAAATCCAGCAGTCATAAACATTCTTTTTCACCTCCCCGCAGGTAGGTTTTTAAAAATGCCTTTGTGTCTGTGTATTGTTATTTTATAACTATGTATTTTAGACTTCATTTATTCATGAGAGTTTGCTGCAATGTGAAAGCCACATTTTATTACATTTTATCCCACATAAAGAGCTCAAGGTGGCAAATGTAGATAATTATTCCTTTCTCTTCTTATTTTCCCCATAACAAAAACCCTGTGAGTTGGATTGTGATTAGCCCACGGTCACCCAGCTGGCTTTAATTCTCTTGTTCTTATTGGTGAAACGTAATAAAACGTATTTTGAACATCAGGAAGGACTGAAAACAAGCACAAATTAATCATAGCATACCAAGCTTAGGTAACCTCTGTCTTATACACAACTCATTAAAGTCCCAAAACTAATACACATTCCTCCCCTTACTGTCGAACTCCCCCTCCCTCTAAAAACATGCTTGTTTCATTTCAGCAATGAAATGAATATTTCATTAATATGGTCTTGTCTTATCAACGATAATAGCTATTTCAAAGTTTTTATATGGGTAAGGAAGGGATAGTCTTCAGTTGCAAGCATCAGCTCTCATTGACGAATTTTTCCCACTGTAGGGAGTTTTGGGAACAACCTTGGTTAACATAAAAACGTGGGGGAGGGGTATTTAAAATTCTTGGTTTTGGGAGAACATTTTTGAAGGGACATCAGTGCTGGGGAAGAAGGGATAACGATTCTCTTATCAGCTCTAATGAGCCTCTTTAAAAATGGATTCTTCCTCAATTTTTATTCTAAAACCTAATTTCTGTGTGTGAGACAGAGTGTATGTGTGGGAGAAATAGAACATTGGATTTACTTTGTGTTTATTACAGAGAATTTTGCAGGTTTCCAGGGATGCCCCTATCTATTTTGGATGGTGGCCTCTCTCATAGTTGGGATGCAAGCCTTTCATGGTTGCCTAAGGCAGGTTAGAAAGAATAATCCCATACTGGTAATAGAAGAAGTAAAGCTGCATACGGGGTGTTCTGCACTCAGGGTGAAATCATGAGCTTTGAGAATCTGCTATAAGTAAGCAGATGAAAATTGATCTATAATCAAACAGAATTTGCCCAGGGAATGCCTGTTGTTGGTTATACAGTAAACAGATATTTTAAAATGATTTGAATACTGAATATTTTTAGCCACCCAAAGCCAAACTTACTGTTCAGGTATTAATGAAAACAAATGCCTAGCAAGGAAAATTGTGTACAGGCAAGAATCAGCTTGGCTATGAAACTTCTGCTCTACTTTTGCAACCAGTCCGAATGTAATTTTAGCAAGAGATAATTATAAAGGTTTGTGTGAATAGTGCTCAAAAGGTGTGTAGCACCGAAATGCATATATAGTTCTATGTTTACAGGTCTGCTTCACCACCAACACAGCATCATTCTCCTGTATCATCGATGCATCATTCTTCTTCATCTCAGTCGGGATCGTCTATTCAAAGACGTTCTCCGTCACCACGTCACAAAAGAACCCCTTCCCCCCCTTACAAAAGGACAACTTCCCCGCCTGTAGGTCGGTCTTCTTCTCCTTATCCTCACCGAGCATCACCTTCTCCACAGCAAAAACAGGCTTCTTCCAGGCATCGTTCACCAGTTAGAGAGAGAAGCCGGCATGATCATGAGCGGATTTCACAGTCACACGATCGTCGCCATGAAAGAAGAGATGGTATGAATAACCATAAAGACTATGAATACAGATAGTCCCTATTTAATGGAACCGTTCTTTGTTGTTGTTCAGTCACTGAGTCTTGTCCTGCTCTTCGCAATCCCTTGGACCATAACACGCCCTGCAGGGCCCCCTGTCCTCCACTGTCTCCCAGAGTCTGCCCAAACTCACGCCCACTGCATCAATGACACTATCTGCCCATCTCATCCTCTGCTCTTCCCTTCTCCTTTCGCCTTCAGTCTTTCCCAACATCAGGGCCTTTTCCAGTGAGTCCTCATTTGTTTATGCCTTTTAATAAAATGTGTTAGCTTGAAAGGATGCTTCTAGACTCACGGAGCATCTGCTTTCAAAAGTATTTTTCAGAACTATTTTCCTACCTTTTCTCTGAATGTGGATGTTAAACAAAATATTATGCCGACTTTCAAAGTGGGGAAGTAGGACTTTTTAGAACTTTTTAGATTATGAATTAGAAATGTCTTAGAACTAGCAATAGTAGAGTAAGAACTATGCTTAATCAGCATCAAACAAATATGGGCTATTCACCACAAAAAAAATCCATTGAAATGTTTTCTTTTCCATGTTTTCCCCTGCTTTTTAATGCAGATAATCCTAGACTTAACGACAATAATTGAGCCCAGAATATATGTTGCTAAGTGAGAAATTTGTTGAGTTTTGCCCCACTTTACGACTTTTCTTGCCACATTTGTTAAGTGAATCACAGCAGTTGTTAAATTAGTAACCCAGTTGTTAACTGAACCTGGCTTCCCCATGCATTTTGCTTGCCAGACGTTTGCAAAAGATGTTCACATGACTCCAGGACACTGCAACCGTCATAAATATGAACCAGCTGTGAAGCATCCCTATGTAAATAATGTGACCCCGGAGATGCTGCAACAGTCCTAAGTGTGAAAAATGGTCATAAGTCCCTTTTTCAGTGCCATTGTAACTTTGATTGGTCACAAAATGAACTGTTGTAAGTCGAGGACTACCTGTACCATTAAGGTGATCATATATTTACGTTTGTATTTATTTTACTTCCAGAAACAAGAGGAAAAAGGGGAAGAGAAAGAGACAACCGGGATGAACGGGACTATGACCAAGAGCAAAGTACCCCCAGAGATCACAGAGATGATCGAGAATCCCGGGACGGACGGGATCGAAGGGAAACCAGAGATAATAGAGAACGCAGAGATCCAAGAGAATCTCGGGACGCTCGGGACTCGCGTGATGCCAGGGATTTCAGTAGAGACAATAAAGAAAGCCGGGATCAGAGGGACTTACGTTCTACACGGGACTCACATGACTACAGGGAAAGAGAGTGTCGAGAACATAAGAAAGAGGAGCAGTATTTGGAGGAATCGCGTAGCTATGCAAGAGCCCATGGCAGGGAAGATAATTCTCGTGCTGAAAGTCGGACGGACTCAAGAAGTGAAACAAGAAATGAATCCAGAACATCTGGAAGAAGCAGAGGGAGAGGTCCTGAATTAACAGACAAGGGTATATAATACATGAAATAATAGGAATGTTACACCATTCGTTTACATAAACATCTGTTTAATCAATAGGGTAGAAATGAATTACACTACAGCTCATTTCTTTTTATGACTTCACCAAGTTTAGTCACCATTACTCATAATACAATGATCTGTGCAATTTTTTAAAAAAATTATTAAATAATGTGGCAATAATTATCACATGGATTTCTCCTTTGAATAAGAAAAAAAATGCCCTATTTATCTTACAAGATTAGTTAATTTTAGTCACACATTGCTTTCCTTTAATTCACTGATAAATGAATTAGTTTTTGAAACAACTGTTTAGGAGATTGTATGAATGCAGACTCCTTTGCTGAAACAAAACTGTTGAAAATTATTCTGAAGATTAGCTTTTGCTTGAGAAAGATTGTTTGCCAGTTGATTTTAAACCTTTCTGTTACGCTCAAACAAGGCTTTTCTTTTCATAGTGGTGGATTTTGTTTTGAGTCTATGATTTTCTTTTCCAGCTTTAGTTTTCTGAATCTGAATTCCTTTCAATTCACCACAGAGTTTGATCTGGTCTCAACTGAGGAGTTGAAAGCTCAAAGCTCTTAAATTGCTTAGATTTCTGCATATGGAGTTCAGTAGTTTGAAATGTTTATTACTTGAAAAGAACAGGGGTTTTAAGCAAAACTTCCTTATATTTAGCTTTTTTATGGCAAATATATTACACAAATTATCATCCTAGATCAGGAATTACATTTTAACTTGCCTGAATGCATATTGGGAGTTCTGGTGCACAATTTACAAATCCTTTTATGAAATGCAGTTCTTTTAATCAATCTGTAGTAGCTAATCTCTGGCAACAGAGATTTTTTTTCATGTTTTCCATGTGTTTTGTTTTCAATAGGCAATCGAGGAACAAGAAGCTCTCAAGTTGATAGCCATAATTCTAGTAGTAGTTACCACGATAGCTGGGAATCACGGAGCAATTACCCTGACAGGGATCGCTATGAAAGCCGTGAGCATGCAAGAGATTCTTCTTTTGAAAGAAGACACGGAGAAAGGGATAAGCGTGACAACAGAGAAAGAGGTAATTACTCTTCAGGAGTGGGGGTTTTTTAACCATTAACTTATTAATGGATTCTTACTAAAAGGACATAATGGTAGGATAGCATTAAAGATGAATGTAGCTGTGAAAGTTACACTGACTTCATGAACTTTAATTACAGGCACTAGTAATTAGCTAGCTCATTTAGCACAGTACTGTTTATTGAGCAAATTTCTCGAAATATTAAATTCAAGAGGGTTTTTTTGCTCTACAGTGGAGGTTGTCATTTCCCTCTTCAACCTTCCATCTCCATAGATTTTTATCATTATGGATACTCAATCTAAATAATACCTTCAGAATTAATTATTTCACAACTGTTGCAGTGATTTAACATTAAAGCATTAATGTGCACAAATATTGGAAAATAAGTTAGATGATTATAAATTGGAATTAAAACCTGTTTATCATTACAGATCAGAGGCAAAGCTCACCCATACGACACCAGGGAAGAAATGATGATATTGACCGTGATGAAAGACTAGAAGAACGAAGAGTAGACAGGAATGAAGATAGGAGGGATGAAAGACCTAGGGAGCGAGAAAGGGAGAGGGAAAGAGAGAGAGAAGCAGAGCGTGATCGGGCCCGTGAGAGAGAACGTGAGAGAGAAAGAGATAAGGACAGGGAACGGGAACGGGATAGAGACCATGACAGAGAACGGGACCGAGAACGGGAAAGGGAGCGGGAAAGAGAACGGGAAAGGGAAAGAGAACGGGAAAGGGAAAGAGAGCGGGGCCGGGAAAGAGACAAAGAAAGGGAACGACAGAGAGAGTGGGATGACAAAGAGAGAGGAAGAGAAGAACGCAGGGACAAGAGAGAAGATGTCCGTGAAGAAAGGACCACAAGAGATAGTCGTGAAGAGAGGAAATCAAAGTGAGTTTGTTTTTTTTAAATGAAAATAAATAATTATGCAGTGTGTGTCCATAAATTGAATGAACGAGTTATACCCAACATTATCCAAACAAACATTGACAGTTCATATATCTTCCTGTAAACTTTTCTTTTAGGCGGGTGGGGGGAGGATTCTTGACATTCAATTTAGATTTTTTAAATTGGTGTGTAACAGTCATGTTTGTATTTATGGTAGAAGATGAATTAAATTTGTTAGAACTTAAATACCTAGAATATAATGACTAACGTTTTCTTTTTGGGTAATGCAGAAAACGTCACAGAAATGAAAGTAGCCCCAGCCCTCGGAAATCTCCTAAACGTCGCCGTGAACATTCACCTGATAGTGATGCCTACAATAGTGGAGAAGATCAGAGTGAGTGAAAGCATGTACTTACTAGCCACATAGTTCCTATGAACACAACACCCACTCTGTTCTAAGATAGGGTCCGCCAACCTTCAAAAGTTGTGAGACTGCAGCCTTTTCTAATTTACAAGAGGGTCTTTTTGTTCTCACTTGAGATTTGGCAAGATTTTGACCATTTATTTATGAATGTGTTGGTCCATTATTTTTGGTACCTAGAACATCATTTGATATTGTGCAGTGGCATCTGCAGGCTGAGGAAGTTAAGCTGAATTGTCCTGTATAAAGAAGTATTTATAGGTAGTCTTCACCAGTGGTAATTGGGACCAGGAACTCCCATCACTAAGCAACACAGTTATAAGGCACAGTGTCACGTGTCTGCTTTGACTTACAATGGCAGTCCCAATTCCCCTTGCCATGGTTAGGTGAATTCTACATGTTCACAGTTCTCAAAGTCAGATGATCACCGTTTTCAATCTCTTGCTTGCTTCCCCATTGACTTTGCTTGTTTGAATTTGGCAGTGAAGATTGCAAGTGGTAATCTCATGACCACATCATAATTGTGAGCCGCTTGCCAAGTGCTCAAATTGCGATTATATTTTTGCAGGGATGCTATGATGGCTGCCTGCAACTATAGCCTACTTCCTTCCTTTTAGTTCCAACAATCTTTAATTCATTCATATAATGTTGTAGAACTTGGTCCCACATCTGTTATGTCCTTTGTAGCAACAGTTTCAAAACTTTAATAGGTCTCTTTGTAAATCCAGTGTAAAAAAATTATCCAGGTTATCCAGGTTTACTGTTTGTATGTCCCTTTTAATTATGAAGTGGAATAGAGTAATTTGTTGATATTGCCATTGTTAAGAAAGCCGGTGTATTCTAGAAAATCTGAATTAGTAGTGTTTAGCAGCCTAACTTTAAAACCAATTATTTTTTATATTCATTTGACTTTGGAAAGGAGGGGTGTATTTTTAGGAGAAGAAGAATGTGTATATGTGTTGATGATTTTCCTACAAGTAACTTTCATGTCAAGTCTCCTATCTTAATAATTTCCTCTTCCCATAACAAAAAGAATAGCTGGATTTTTTTCTTCTTTGCTGTAAGTTAAAGAGTATTCCTAGATATAAAGATTTGTTCCAAAATCATGTGCATTGACACATTTTCTTTTTTATAGATGAAAAACGGCGTTTATTGAGTCAGGTTGTACGTCCTCAAGAATCACGTTCCCTTAGTCCTTCACACCTTTCAGAAGAGAAGCAGAGCCGTTGGAAAGAAAGCGACAGAAAGCCAGAACGAAAGGAAAGCCTGAGACATTACGAAGAAAGCGATTACAAAGAACGGGGTACCTCTGGGGACAAGCAGCGAGAGCAGCGAGAGGGAAATGAGAGCACAAGGACCAGAATCCAAGACAATGTAAGCAAACGGGACTCTGAAGAGCACGAGGCAGTAGATCACATGCACGAAGACAAGAAGAAAGCTAAAATACAGAAAAAAACAGCCAAGAAGAAGAAAGAGGATGATGGCGGTGGGTTAGAGCGCTATATCAGTGAACCGCCAGTAGAGAAAGCTCAAGTATTTTCTCCCAAGAAAGGTCAGAAAAAGAAAAATGCTGAAAAGAAGCGCAAGAGATCCAAGGGAGATTCTGAGGCTTCTGAGGAAGACAGTGGCCCCCACCAGAAGAAGAAAAAAGGCCCCAGGACACCACCCGTAACCACGAAAGAAGAAGTGGTGGAAGCAGCGCCCGAGAAAACTGCCGTAGTGGAAGTTGCTCCCAAGAGGGAGGACACAACGTTTAGTGATTGGTCAGATGAAGATGTTCCAGAACGAGGGGAAACGGTTCTAGAAAGGACTTCTGAGGAGCCCCATAGAACTAGCCACCGTACACGAGTCGAAACCCTGGAGGTTTCTCACGTGGCTGAAGAAGCCCCTCACCTCCACCCTGCAGAGGAGAAGCGTAGCAGCAGCCTCTGTAGCAACAGGAGCCGTACTTCAAGTAGACTCCGATCACCCTCTAATGATTCTGCACATCGCAGCGGAGATGACCAGGCTGCAGTTAAGAAGATCTTACACAGCAGTTCAAGTGACAGAGACCGGAGATGCCTTGAAATTGCAGGAGAGCGGAAGTCCAGAATCGATCAGCTGAAACGAGGGGTTGCCAGCCGTAGCACCTCTTCTGGTAATTTCCGTTATGTGGCTTTCTTTGCTCCTGTGCCATATCCCTGGCTGTCCTGAGACTCAGTCCTTGGGAGGCCCAGAATTTGTGATAGGAGCTCCTGTGAAGAGGGATTTGTTGCCAGTGTGCAACGGCTAACTTTATAAAATTGCTTTACAAAGGGGTTAGTGACAACTTGTTTGTGGATAATGTCATTCAAGCAGAACTTGGCAACCTTCAGCCTGCTTTTCCTTCTTCATACCCTAGTTAGGCTTTTTAGAAGTCCATGTGTTACTAGTAGTTAGCACAAAAAAACAAGGGGCTGGGGCTCTAATCAGTAATCCTAATGGATCTATTTTTAGTGAGGGAATTGGAAAAGAAAGCAAAAGTTATTTTTTCCAATAGGTTTTGTTTCCTCGGCTCTTTGTATGTGTCATTGGGGTTTTAAAAAGCTATATTGGGATCACTTGAAATTTTTTCCAAATTTTGTTTTGGGGATGAGTGACACTCAGTTGAGACAAAACATGAATGTGAAATGGATGCATGAGGAAGGTGAAATGGGAAAAGAGAACTAGGCATTGATACTGTTGGCCTCAGCTCTTTCTACTGGTGGTATCATGTGTCCCTGGCCGATTTCCTGCAAGTTAGAAATTTTCGTTTGGAAGTGATCAGTAAAATAGGGAAAGGCAAAGGATTTGTTTTCAGGTCAGTAAAATGGTTTATTAATCTGAGGTTGTGCAGTTTGGTAAAGAGTGCCTGGATTCATTGTCCTGCTAAACCTTTCTTCTCTGTTTTGAGTTTTTTTTCTAAATGAAAGTCTGATCGTCTGTTCTGATGGAATTGATTGTGTGTTCTAGATCGACAAGATTCAAGGAGTCACAGTTCAAGGCGAAGTTCTCCTGAATCTGATCGACAAGGTCACTCCAGATCTGGGTCCTTTGACAGCAGAGAAAGAGTGCAGGACAGAGACCGGCATGAGCATGATCGTGAACGGGAAAGAGAGAGACGGGACGGGAGGCAGAGAGAGTGGGACCGAGAGACGGCTAAATCTGATTGGTTGAGGAGCAGAGACCGGGACAGGATTCGGGAACGAGACAGACAACGAGAAAAACGAAGAGATCTGGACCGTGAAAAAGAGCGCCCACTCTCTGAAAATCTGGAAAGAGAGAGAGGTGTCAGCACTTCCTCTCAAGCAGAAATATCCAAGCACAGTGAGGCAAAAGCAAGTAAAGATCATCAGGCTTTTGAAGCCACCGCTTTGGACTCTTCCTCCCAGGAGAAGGAAAAGCAGGATAAAGACCCAAGTTCTTTGCAAGGATTTGAAGATGGAGTTGAAGCAGAGAAAGTGGAAAATGTAGAAGGTAAGTTATTCTGAAAATTCAAACACTGGCAGTTTTTCTGCTTTTAAACAAACCTGTAAATGGCATCATTTAATAAATCATCTTATTTGAAAGTTCTGAATTTCAGGTTTCTTCATATAGTTTTTGAGCAGCATAGTTAACTGGTAGACTCCAAATGAAGTTTACTTTCACAACTTTTCCCAGTACGAATGATATTTTTGCTCTCTGAAAACTCTGACGATGCTGGAAGAGAGACAGGGGAGTAAAAAGGGACAGAAACAGGTCATATGCATACCTACCTCCCATCCACCCTTCTCCTGATAATTGCAGTTTTGATGGGATTATATACTGAGTAGAAAGGGAATGAATGAAAAAAGATTGAACCCAGAGTGCAGTTTCTCTGATCTGGCTCCAGACACGAACAACAAGCAAACCTAATTAGGTCTTCTGCATCATCTCATTTAGCGTGACATTCCTGTTGGATCTGTGGAGAGTTTGACAGAACAAGTGCATGTTGCAACATTTCTGTCTTTCAGGTGGAGATGATGAAACAAAAATAGATGATATGCAGTCCATGGAATCTGGGGCTGGAGAATATGAGCCAATCAGTGATGATGAATTGGATGAAATTTTGGCAGGTGATGCTGAAAAAAGGGACGATCAGCAGGATGAGGAGAAGATGCCAGGTAAGCTTAGCAAAAATCATTTACATGAGTCCTAGGCGTTCTAGAAAGCCAAATGGTCATTCCAAAATTACTGTTTCCGATTTCAGAACCTGAAGCCTGCACAACCTATGCCCAAATCAGTTTTGTTTGGATTAGGCTCTGACACAGGAGTCGGAGCACGTTGCATTTTTAGATGAGCATTTTAAAATAGAGACAGGACAGGCCTGGTCCAGTTATTCAGTCCAGTCCCTGGGGGTTCTCCTTAAAAAATGACAGCATATTTTCTTAATTGAAGGAGGCTGCCTGCTGTGGACTGAGGAACACTTCTATTTCTTCTGTAAGGTTACTTTCCTTTTGCCTCTGCAACGGTCAGTCTATTTTCTTTTCTTCCTTTCCCAGGAAGCAGATTTGAAAGAAGGCAAAAACAGCTGTACTCTAAATGGAAGGAGTGTCCTCATCCCATTTAGTTTTTTCTTTGAGTGGGATAGCGATTGCCTCAGTGAGATTTACAACTGATTGCAGCCAGGAAACTGTGGTACCCTAATGGGTACTTTGGTATCTTTAAGAGATAACGTTATTTCAGAGTAAACGTTTGCATTTGTCTTATTCTACAACTTCTTGTCTCCTCTTAGGTTTTACTAGCTTGCTTTAGTTATTGTATGCTCAGGTTTTCTGCTCTTTATTTAAGAAAAAGGGCTGAAAAGATCAATGAAAATTATATTCAGTTTTGTTTTGGGGTTTGGCTTATTTTTGTATGCGTTTGCAGATCCGGTGGATGTTATTGATGTAGATTGGTCTAGCCTGATGCCAAAACAGCCAAAAGAGCCCCGGGAGCCTGGAGCTGCTCTTTTAAAATTTACTCCAGCTGCTGTCATGTTAAGAGTTGGCATTTCCAAACAACTGGCTGGCCCTCAGCTCTTCACAAAGATAAAAGAAACTTGCCAGAGATCTTTGGAGAAACCTAAAGGTAATCAGTTTGTTCCCAGGAGATCATGAAGAGAAGTTAGAAAACCTTAAAGGTTTGTATGAATTTTCGTTTTTGAGCATGTGTCACTCTGAAAAGTCTACTATTAATTGTGCAGGGCCATTTATAAATCAGAGCAACATGCTCGCCAGGATGATACATACAGGTTTGTAAAGATCTTATTGAGTTGTTCTGTTGAAACAATTTTGCCCTGCCTTTGTGTGTATAAAATCTCCCTTCCTCCAGAGGCAAACATGTAATATGTTCCTCTTCCCACCTGCGGAGAAGGGAGGTGCTCTAAGGGAAGTGGGGCTGGACTAGACTCAGGGAACATTGGAAGAGGAAGTAGTGACTTCTCATATATTCTCTAAAGATAGATAGTGTCTTTATTGATATTGGAGATCTGAATCCCCATTTTAGAAGACATGAAATCTCATCGTTACATTGCCTCTTTGTAGATGCAGAGAGCCTTTTTGAGCATGAATTTGGGGCTCTGAATATGGCTGCCCTACTGCGCAAAGAAGAGAGAGCTGGACTGCTGTGTAACCTGGGTCCTTGCTGTAAAGCTCTTTGCTTTCGGAGGGATTCTGCAATCCGCAAGCAGCTTGTGAAAAATGAAAAGGTGAGTACCTGAAACGCGTTTTAACATGTAGTAAACTTTGATGCAAAAATCATTGTCCATATAGTCATTCAATTACATAGCTGCACTCATTTATTTTTAAAGCCTTTTTTCCTTCTCTTTATGAAAATAACATGAAGTTAATGAAAGTTCTAAAAATGGGATTATCACTTTGTTGAGCAGCTATTGTTCCACTGAAGAGTCTTTCTGTAAAATGCATGGTATTCAGAAGTACTTTTTATATTCTAGCCAGCATAATCTTCAAAATGCATTCATTCATTCCGTTAAATATAATCTTTATTGTCATTGTACTTAAATACAATGAAATTGGTTTTATCCAAAATCCATTCATTTTTATGTATCATATTTATATGGCTGTCCATCTCCCAAAAGCATGACTATTTTCTCCCAGAATTCTGGGGCAAAACATTTCTTTCGAAAAATTTATTTACATTTAATCTTACAAAAAAAGGTACCTGATTCTTAATATTTGGAGTTTCCTGCTTTGACTTCTTCCTCGTCTTATCTGGCTGCAGAAGGCTTATGATTGTTTTGGACATCTTCCATCAAGAACAGGGGTCCCCAACCCATAGACCATGGCCCCTATTCATAACCGGGCTGTGAGCTATGGGTGCCCAGATCAGCTTGTGCAAGTGGCAGAGCCAGTGTGCACACACACACACCTGCATGTAACTTGCACAAGTTGAGCTGTGCACATGTGTGCGCATGCTGGCCTTCCATTCGTGCAAGTCGAGCATACATGTGTGCCGGCCCAGTTCTCCTCTCCCCCACCCCCCTAACTGGACCACCAAACTGCAAAGATTGGGTACCACTGATCTAGAACTTTTCATGCTGTTCCTCCAATAATCTTAATGGTGTATAATTTTTTACAGAATAAATATGCTGCTCCTGAAATGCTACTAATCGTACATTAGAATTCTTATCATGCAGTCATTGCTAATGTAAGTCATATCCTGTCCCAACAGGGCACAACAAAACAAACCTACACAAATCCTCCAGTGGTGGACAATGAGTTGCTACGGCTAAGCCTACGATTGTTTAAACGCAAGACTGTGCAGCAAGGGTCTGGACCAGATAAGACAGAAGACACTAAACTTTCACAACCATATGTTCCAGAAATGTGCCTGTCCTGAGCCAGATTCTCTTGGCCCTATGGTTGTTTTGTTTCACTGTTTGATAATATTGATGTTTTCAGTCTTATTTCCTTTAAGTATGATGTTGCCACAAGAATGAAACTACTCAAGAGTACGTGTGTGGATTCTGAGACAGAATGACAAGGAAAAGTATTTAGTACAAAAACAAAGACGACTTTGTCTGTTTTGGCTGCATGTTTTACAACATGGATTTTATTTAAAAAGTCACTTGTGTTTAAGTGTGTAAAAATGTCCATTTTGGGATAGCTGCTTTATCATCTATTAAATTTTTAAGAAGAAAACAGTTCTGATTTTTTCCCATTTCTTTTTTCTCTTTTCCATAACATTTCCTTTGTAAAATTACTACTCAGTAAGATCAGTAAGCTGATAATCTTTACCATCCAAAAAGAATCATGAAAATGCAATGCATGTTATCTACATGAAGACAGTTATACTTTTAATTATGAGGATGAGATAAATTCAGACACATCATGCTCAGTGGAATTCCTCAAGGATAGAGGAAAAAGTGGGATTATTTTTTCCAGTTCTTCCTCCAGGTCAGGTCTCAGTTGGGGGCTACTTCCGAAACTGACCCCTGAAGTTTAATTTAGTTTGTGGTTAATATGCGAAAAAGATTCCATTTGAACTATATCTAGACATCCTCACCAAATGTTCTTGAAAGGTATTAGGTCATAATCTAAAAGTGCTAACAGTGTGTGTGTGTGTGTGTATAAACTTTTTGGTTTTTTTGAACATGCTGCACATAGATGGTGTAATTTAGCCTGTTCTTTGACTAGACGAAGAAGAATATAAATATTCTCATTGTCTGTACTGGACAAAATATCCAGTTACAGGTGTGATCTATTTGTGCTTTTAAGACAATTATAATTATCAGATGCCAAGATGGTTTTGTTTATTGGTTCTCGTTAAAATTGCTTAATGTTGCTGACTGAAGTATTGATAGTCTCAGCACCACACAGTTGCCAAATTAGGAAGGAAAATATTTTATATTTATATTTTATATTTCTCTTAGTTGGGGATCAGTACCACTACAAAGCCTCATTTTCATGCATGTTTGATCCTCTGCTAGTGCACTATTAACAACACAAGGCCGAAAGGCTGAATTCCTTCTTTCTAGAAAAAGGCCTAAAATCTGGCCATTTACCTCTGAATGTACTTACAGACATGGAAATCAATTATTTTCAATAGAAATAATAAGAAATACAACATGGAAAATAAGTCTTATTTGAAATTAAAATAGCAAAATAATGTGAACTAAGTGGACTCTATGTAATGCTGTACCGTATAATGCCAAAATGGGATTGTATGTTTTACATATTGTTAATTACATGTGAAGCTATAGTTTTGATTCCGGTAATCGCTTCGTAGCAGGTCGGTTTAATGAGATTCTGAGGAAGTAAGAATCCATATCTTCCTTTGTCCCGAAGCTCAAAAGTAAAAGAATACTTAATACCTTGGTCGTAAGCCCAGTCATCCGAACCACCTGGGGCTAAATCTGTGAGGGGAAGCAGAGGTATTAAAGACCCAAGCTCAACAATGGCCTGTTGATAAACAGATACTTTTTGTTTTGACTCTACTTACAGATTGTCTCTGCACCAGGGCCTGCCACATAGTGGTTGCGGTATGCATTTCTAATAGCACCAGTCACTTGGTTTGCCACTAGTTGCTGAAACAAAGAGAACTGGTTAATTAAATCATTGTGGAGAACGTATGTTTAAGCCTGATTGCAAAAAGAGAGCTGTCAAAAAAAGACTTTTTTCTTGTTCTGAATGTTCATGAGCTTCCTTTAAAACTAAGTTTCCCAAGGATGGCCCAGAGATTTTTGAATTCTTCACAACATTCTAACGAAATTAAAAGATGTACATTTTTACAGAAAACGCAAAAAAGCTAAAGCTGCAAGTAAGCAGATGTCAGTCCCAGACCTAGCATGCTTGAGATTAAAATCTTATCTCTGGTTTACCAAGATGTAAAAACTAGGCTATTGTGTGCCCATGGCTTTTTATTAATCTCCCTATTTCCAGCGATTGCATGCTTTCGAATTTTACCCTTTGCTTTTGTGTCCTTTTTACCAGTTCTACTGTGTCTGTTTGCTTTGGTTCATAGTCTGAAATCCCTTTTGTTACCGGTATATTATGGCTGACATGTGTTTTCTGAGGGAAGAAGGGAGAATCTAAAATGTGCAAGGCAACATTGACTTTCACTTAGCTAAAACAGCCTAAAATGTGACTGTAGAAATAAATTTAATTTTGAATGTAGTTATATTTGGTAGTAGAACAGATGCTGTTGACTGACAAGCTTTTGGGTTTCCCAAAATTGAGCCTCTGCAACAGATTGTGAGATTACAAGAGGAGAAGAGCAAAAGAAGAGCACTTTTAATCTTAACGAATTCTAACAACTATGGAGAAAAGATTGTACTCCAATTTGAAACTTGGAAACTTTTAAGATACGTGGGCTTCAATTCCCACAAATGAATTCCGCTCCCAAAAACGTTGGCTGGTGAATTCTGGGAGCTGAAGTCCACACCTCATGTTTGAGATACACTGCTCTAAATGCAGCGAATCTTTCAGTTTTGAGTTACACAATGAAAACTCTTGAAGAGCACAGGACAAGCAAAATCCTTTTGTCAGTAAAACCAGACAATCTCAGTGTGTAGACTCTGATAACAAAGTTCTGCATCCTTGAAAGACACTATTATTGCCGAGAGCAATTAATTGCTCACTGTGATGATCCTCAGTCTGATGGGTTGGCCATTTGATCATTCATTTTTCTTTACAAAAATAAAGTTTTTTTTTTTATTTACTTACATAATTACTCTCTCTGGCTCCAAAATTGTTTGTGTGGGCATACAATCTAATGCTTTTGGCATTTTAATTCCTGAATTCTTTTTCATTAATTGTAATAATCAAAAAGCAATGCTTTATGATGAACAGCATACTCACTTCTTTTTGCATTATACTAGTTTAATATAGTGTATTGTTATAATGTACTATTTCTTTTATATCTAAACATGCGACAAACCATGATCTCTGTTCTTGATTCATTCTAGTGAGATAGATTCCCTGGTTTGGGGTTTGGAGAAAGCCTGACTTACAAACATTCATTTTAGGAGAAATACTCAACACATGTGTTCTTGTTTGGCCCCAATTGACATGGATCCATCATACAAACTTGATTCTGTGCCTAGCAACTATTGTTCTATAACCTTCAATGTAATTCCCATGTACTTAGATATGAAAAATGCAAATACTCTATGAATTATCTCTTACAAGAATTGGTATTTTATACACTTGTTCTGAATATTCTATATTCCTCTCAGACACGAAGCATCCTTCAAAATGATAAATGCAGCAGGTACGGGGATACTGATCCAAAAGCTTCTTTTCTCAGTAAATACATGAAAGCCAAAAATAAGGCAGCCTGTGTTATGATTCAGTTCGGATGTGGGAATAGATAGTTGCTTGTAACGAGAATGATCACACAGGGGAAGACATTAGAAAATTTTGATTATATCTTATGGCAATTTTCCATTTCAGCTGAATGTATTTTACACAAAGCATGATGTATTTTCAGACCGTGGTTTGATTCTGTTTTGTAAATAATGGCTTGCTGCATTCAAATGAAATAAGTGGTGGTAGAAGAAGCATGAAAACCAAATTAAGGTGCCATCGCTACTTTTTTTTATAACAACAATATGGCCTGCTACCATGTCTTGTTGACATTATGAGCAGGCACCCATCATTTACCCACTTTTTCATAATGAAGAAGTGCCCTTTGTACTCTTTCTTTAAGGAATACAAAATCCAAGCCCAAAAACTGATCACAAAGGCCCTCTTGAGCCCAGACTTAAAGAGAAGGGTTCTTACCAGTTCATCATGATCTTTAGATGTATTCTTAGTATATGAATATGGAAACAGAACCATCTGGGAGTAAGAGTGCATTGTTAGATATGCTTTAATACGATCCTTGTGCTTTCTGAGAAAATTAGCCACAGCTTTTACTTCTGGTTCTGACTCAGGGTAAGGTCCACAGTAAGTCTCTTCACATTCATTTCTGGATCCACCTTTTCCTTGATTTAAGAAAATAAATAAAAGCTTTCATTACAGGACCCCATGGCAACCAATGGAAAACAATTGTATTTATTTATTTATTTATACTAGAGCTTAAAACTGACATCCTTTTTTTTTTTTTCAAAAAAAAGTTTTATTGGTTTTTAAATTTTTTCTGAGGAAAAGGGTATATAGGGTAATAGAAAATATTTGGAAGGCATCCGTATCAGGGGTGCAGGCCGCACCAAGGCTTCATACAAAAATTAATTATTTTTCCATTTAAAGCGGCA
>JAPKID020000013.1:0-28279 GCA_026931265.2 Tropidonophis doriae | reverse complement strand
ATATATTCTCAATTAGTGTAAATACTGGATTTTAATCAGACTGATTGTATTTCTTTAGTGCTAAATCTTATGAAGTGTACATATCTTTTGGGCTAATTGCTGCCTATTCTATATTCAGGAGAAAAGTTACTCTTTTGGATCTGACACCATAGAGTAGACCTTATGTTTCAGCTGTGGATTTAATGCTGCAATCCCTCCCTTGATATTGAGAATCTGATTAAAGTCTTTGTTGCCATGGCCAATGCTCTAGTCTGAATAAATTCTGGTCATGCCAGTACTTAACTCTTCAGCAAATCCAGCCCATTTTATTTCCTGTGTCTGATAATTGTGGCCTTACCATGTTCCAAGCAAAACCTTATCATCTTCCAACTAATATGAGCAAATGGGCCAAGTATTAGCCCCTGAGTGTTTTCAACAATAGGTTAGAATATAGCTCCCCACTATCCTTTTTCAACCACTGGGTAATTCTCCAGCCCCTTTTTCTACTAATAAATCAATGTATTGTAATATAGAAATGCAATTTATGAAAAGTATATTAAAGCAGTTTATTGTAGTCTAAAAGTATTTTGTTATAAATAAGTTTATTGTGGCCAGCAATGAAGGATTCTAGTAAAACTGTTACTGTAATATTTAGATGCCACAAACTTTCTCTATCTGGTCTAAATCCTGGTATGGCCTTCTGGGTGCTTGACAAAGGTAAGCCAATATTGTCTGTGAAAAGGAAGTTAGGCAAAAAGAAAGACATGAAACATTTTAAATTTAAAAGATACTGGTACCAGTTCCAGAAACACAAGCCTCATTGCCTCACTTATTACCTCCATTTCTAATTCACTCTTTCTGGGAAAGATTGTCAAGACTTAGTCACTGGTACATTAGAGTTCTTCCAGTCAATAGTTTCAAATAGTGGGGAGATCAGCTGGCCAGTTGCTGCTCTGGGCTATGACAAAATTTCGCTTTCTCTCCATTTTTTAAAACTTCTACAAAAGTGCTTGGAATGGTAATCTATCCGTTCAAGCTGCAGTATCATCAGTATGCTAGGTAGAAGAAGCTATCAATATCTTATCTGAGTATCATGTCATCGATAGGGTCTGGATGGGATAAAATAGGAAAAGGCTGAACCCCAGCAAAAAGGGTTTGATATTCATTCCTCAAAGCCCTTGAGTGTTCCAGCATTACCTTTTGATGTGGCATTGCCCTGAAACAGCAGATCTGTCACTTGGAATACGATGTGATCCATTCACTGCTCTGTATCATGGGCAACAGGCCTTTATCCAATTTCAGTTGGTGCACCAGCTGAACATCACCATGCATCTGGACTACTGTAAGGTAACCTACTTGGGGCTACCTGAGAGAACTTGCTTCACAGTAACGAAGAGCATAGCAAGATACATTTCACCAAGGCATACACTATATTGCCAAAAGTATTCGCTCACCTGCCTTTACTTGCATATGAACGTACAGTAAGTGACATCCCATTCCTAATCTTTAGGGTTCAATATGACATAGGTCCACTTGCACACTGTTCTTGAGCTAATCTGAAGGCCACATGACTCTGCAGAACATTGGCGACCTCTTCGCATTATGCGCCTCAACATCCGCTGACCCCGCTTCATCAGTTTACGTGGCCTACCACTTCGTGGCTGAGTTGCTATCACTCCCAAACACTGCCATGTTCTTGTAATACAGCTGATAGTTGACTGAAATATTTAGGAGCGAGGAAATATGACGACTGGATTCGTTGCACAGATGGCATCCTATGACAGTTCCACGCTAAGCTCCTGAAAACGACCCATTCTTTCACAAATGTTTGTACAATATTTGTGCATGCCTAGGTAATTGATTTTATACACCTATGGCCATGGAAGTGATTGGAACACCTGACTAATTATTTGGATAGGTGAGCAAATACTTTTGGCAATATAGTGTATATGAATACTCTTTATTTTCTTCATTGAGACCATACCTAATGGTTCTGATCTGGTTTCTCTGTACATTTTTAATAGGCAAATCCTTAAAAGTTATGGTGCTAAGACTCCGGTGCTTTCTAAAACTTTAGAAACATAATAGAATTACATAAAATGGAAACAGAGCCATACTAGATCAAACCCAATGGGCTACAGCTGTGATGGCAAACCTATGTCATGGGTGCCACAGATGGCACGCGGAGCCATATCTGCTGACACATGAGCCATCAACCCCATCACGCATACATGTGCCAGCCAGCTGATTTTTGGCCTTCCAGAGGGCATCCCCTGGCCCACTCAGCGGCCCTCCGGAAGCCGAAATGGATTGTTTCTGAACTTCCAGTTGGCCCATTGGCCCTGTTTTTTGCCCTCCCCAGGCTCCGGAGGATTGAAGAAAGCAAAAACGGCTTTCCCCGGTCCCCAGGAGGAAATACCAAGCTCAGATTGGAGCGACATGTGTGTGGGAAAGCATGTTGGGGGTGGGGGAGGGAGGTTCTGCGCACAAGAGTATGTGAGGGCACACTTTGCATTATGGGTGCCGGCACACATGCATGCTATTGTGCAATTTTTGGCACCCAACAACAAAAAGGTTAGTCATCACTGGGCTACAGTATCCTTTGTAAATACCATCTGTATTTATTTACAACTCTTTAAAGCAACCACATTTTCTCCTTAAATTGCACTCTTGCCACTTTTTCCTAGGGAAAAATTAGGCTGTTTAAGGAGTCGTAAAAAGGTATTGTATACATTCTAAAGCACCTTTCTTAAGCTGAATGTGAAGCATCATACAATCCTTCTAATAGTAAGCCACTCTATTCTTGCGGTTTCCAGCCAGATGCATTTGGGAAACATACAACTGGGATATGAGTGCAATAACATTACCCTTGTTCTTTAACAGATGGTGTTGAGAGGAATATTATTTCTGACAATGGAAGAAATATACGATCATTAGGACTAAACCACTTACTATTCAAATTAATTATTAAACAACACTTACATTAAGAATAAATGCAGATGGAGAGAATAAACAACAACAAAAAGGCAATGTGGTTGTCTTCAAAAGGAAATGTCTCTAATCTTCTTTTGAAGACAGCCCCAATGCCTTTTTACTGTTATTTAAGAACTCAATTCTTCACTGAAGTGAGTACCTGTTGAATATGATTTCCGTTGAAAATTCCAGAATTTTAGATTTCACTAGATTACAAAAGTAGATTTGAATGTATTTTAATTATCATAAAATTAAATTTAAGTTTATAAAAGCTTTTAAGTCCAACAGCTAAAATATGATGTTCATAAATATTTTCCTTCAAAACTTTAAATATTGAATATTACATTGTTTACTGTTGCTAAAATGAACTATATCAGCAAATAAATCAAAGAACCTATAGAACAGAAAATCTGGGTCTTATTTATTACTTGTAACACCAAATCCACTAAGCATAGAGTATGTACATTTTATAACTCTATTAAGAGATTTACTGATAAGAAATATGTACTGCATAAGAGCTCGAAATATACTTTAGCCTCACTGATGTTGCTCAAATGATGTCAATTTCTTCAGAATACAAATATAGCATGGTTATTTGCAGGAGAAAACTTTATTCTGCCCCTCTCCCCCACTACTGCATACACACTTTGCTTCTCTGTGGGCAACAAACTGCTAATGCAATCTTTATTCATGTGGAAATCAAGATATAATCAACTGTATATGAAAAACCTTTCATTCTCCAGACCTCCAGATCTTTCACAAAAAATTGTGTTTTGAGGAAGGTGAGGTCATTAGAGCAAAGGGCCAGACCATATCAGGAGTTGTCAAATGATTACAGATCTGCCCATTATGAACTAGACTGAATTTCTCAAGACTAAGACATGGGTAATAATAAATCCATAACAAGATATGGAAACAGATTAATTTTTCTATGACAAAAACAGAGCAGTAAGTAACATGAATTTGCTATGGCATGATCTTCCAAGGAAAATCCAAAATGCAGCTATTTGAACTTATAAAGTTGGGATCTCGTGTTAATTTCAGGATTAACATGTTACCATGATGTAACGCAATAATTACTGTGTAAATATCAATTTTGAGGTAATTCAAAGTCAAAAGTTTTTTTTTAATCCTAATCTGACACCATAATATTATAGTTTTGTAGATAATACTTTTATATTCTCTCTAGCATCATTTAACTTGAT
Organism: Tropidonophis doriae; assembly: GCA_026931265.2. Classification (NCBI taxonomy): domain Eukaryota; kingdom Metazoa; phylum Chordata; class Lepidosauria; order Squamata; family Natricidae; genus Tropidonophis; species Tropidonophis doriae. The sequence continues at coordinate 24,122 of JAPKID020000013.1, read as the reverse complement.
AGTAAACTTAAATTAATTAATTTAATAATAGTTCTGTTTTTAGTTTCTTGGCTTTTCCCTCTTCCCCCAATGACATAAAGGGAAGGGAGAGTGCTCAGAAGACGACTCATTCTTATCTAGGCTTATTTGGCTTTTAAAGCCAAATTGAATTAATACAACTACTGTACATGGTACTAATAAACATTTTTAAAAACACTTGATTTTTTCTAAATCAATATTTAGATTGATACACAATACATTTTTTACATGTATTGTGAATCTTAAATAGGAGAATAGTTAGATATTCAGCTTTTATTGGCCATCCACCTTCAACAAGATTATTCCTAAAATCAGATCTGCTCCCAGGGAGTTGGGTAACAAATACAGTCAGAAACTATATACCAATAGCACACAATTAGATAGCACACAATTAGAAGATGATCGCTAAGAAAATATATTCTCTGTGACACTTTGTGGAAGCAAAAGTTGGGATTGGAAGAAGCAGATAGGAAGAGTATTGATGCTGTTGAACTATGGGGTTGGAGATGATTTCTGAAAATATTGTTGGCCAAATTGAAGAATAAAGACTGAATTTAAGGGAAAAAACAACAAATTTAGTTAAAATAGCGAGAGCTATGAAATACTCAGCCAATTGGACCATGACTGAGAGGAAACTGAGCAGAAGAAGCAGAGGCGCGCTGCAACAGAATTCTCTCAGTCAACAGACCAATAGGGATTGAGAATAGCCCACATGTAGCTCCTCTCTCTCCCCATCACTGAGAATATTGTTGCTGGCTCATCTGTTCAGTTCTAGCCACTTCAACTCCTCCCACCCTAACCCCCAGATGATCTTCAGTATTTTCTTCTTCCTCCTACTGGCCTGGGGTCTGGGTGCTTGTGGTGAGCACAACAAAGAAACAGAATCTGGTCAGTTGATGACAGTTTACCTAGCCTGGCTAGGAAGGAGCCAGATGAATTGGCAAGTGACATGCAGAACGGTTTTCAGGAAAGGCTGTGGTAGCTATCTGGAAGAAGGTCCTTTAGTGGAGAAGACTTTGCTACCATGCCATATCAGCTTGCGCCTTGCCACGTACATTCCAGGGCTCCTTTCTTTCCCAGGCCAGCAGCAGAAGACAGCAAAAATTAGCTGGGGGTGTCAGGGGACAGTAGGGTTAGGCGGCAGAGATTGGGTAAAATACCCTGATTTTTTTTGGGGGGGGGGCACATAGTCTGATGAGGAAGTTGAAGAAGAGGCAAGTGTGAGAGGGCAGAAGCATGAGATCCTGGTCTAACAAAAGTGCAATCCTGGGCAATGACCAACCAAAAATGGGAGTACTGGAATTATCATCATTACATGGTACAGTCATATAATGTTTTGCCTAACAATTGCTTCATTTAGTGGTGACAACTCTGATTGCAATTTGGGCTGTTAAGCGAGGATGTACTTAAAAAAAACCTTCACTACAGGTACTGTATTTTCTGGTAGCTTTTATCCAATGCAAACCAGATTCAACCTAACCCTGTTTAGTTTTTTGAAGTCAGTAAATTTGCTAAGTTTTAAAGAAAAACTCCAGTGGGCTGCTCAAGGGTGCTCGGCAGGCTGTATGTTGTGCAAACCTGCTCTATTTGTTACTTGATAATAGAAGACAAACAAAGGTTTAGCTGAAGTCTTGGAATCTGTCCAAACAATAAACTATGGCAGTTTAGTCATAGTTTTAATAAACCACAATAATTGCGTTTAACAACACACTAAGCCATTAACTTGTTCCTGCTCTATTCACCAGACTTGGTAGTAAATCACCAATCGTCAAACACTTAACCTACTGTGTTTTCCTGAAAATATGACCTACCCCAAAAGTTAGTCCTAGCTTGATTTTTACACATGCACTCAATATAAGCTTTATACCCCCTCCCAAATAAGCCCTAATTAAGACCCTACCCATTTCTGGGAGCACCGGTAAAAATTAAGCTAGAGTGGGGATGGGAGGGGTGGAGCTGCCCTACTACTTACCTTTGGATAGTTGCAGCCAAGCCTCACACACCCCGACAACTGCCTTGCCACCCTATTTCTTCTGCAGCCGGCAAGACTTTCCAAAAGGTCTCTGCAGATGAAAACAGGGTTGAGGATCAATTCAGAGCTCTGTTATTGGCTACAGAGGCCTTCTGGGAAGCCTTGCCAGCTGCAGAAGTTCCTAAAGGCCTCTGACAGCGAAAAGGAGGCCTAGGGAAATGTGCGCAAATGTGGTGAGTCAGTGGACGACATTCTCTCCCTAAAATAAGACCTGGCTCCTTTTTTGGTGGCAACAAAAATATAAGACAGAGTCTTATTTTGAGGGAAATGTGATATAATTTAACTCTTGACTAGACTTGCAGAGGATTCCAAGACACAACTTGGTTGAATTAGAATATTTATTGTAGACAATTAGATCTCAAACTCAAGAGTTGATTGCTCATTTCCTCTGTAAAGAAGTAAAAAGCTTATTATTCATGCTTCAGGTCTAGATTTCTTCCTCTCTGCTTCTGAATTAACACACATTTGGCAAGTTGCTTTGGTTTGAGAAACACTGGAGATACATTTACATAATAGCCTATGAACCATTAATTCAGTGCCGTTTCAGCAAGTTCAGCTGACATTATGTGTTATCCCAGCATATGACCATCCTGTTTTCTGTAAGCATCTTCTACTCAAGAAATCAGCAACATCCAAATGTCAAGGTCCTATCTTATGTCATTGATTGTATAACTTTATGTTCAGTTTCCTTTCACTTCTCTGAACTATTCCTGCATCCATTCTTTAATTTCTTACACTCCATGTAACACGGTATATAACTTGAAACAATGAAGCTGGTCATGTCACTTGTTTGCAAAAGCAAATAAAAATAGTGTGTGTCTCTATCCAAACAATAAAGTATGCTTACTAAAGGGACTGACACACTGATCTATTAAAAAAACACCAGTATCATTGAAATCAATAAGCAAGTACACTTAACCAAGTTGTCACAAGAAATTCTATTTTTCATGTTGTGTTCCTCCAAAAGACAGAAGCATTAAAAGAGCTCATTTTCCCCATCTTGTTCTTTTGAAATGGCTGAACCGTAACCCTGAAACTTTACAGTACATGTTCAGCCTGAGGCAAAAAGCTTTTCACAGAATGTTTCTCTGCCTGAATGGTTTAAGTTTGCCAAATTAAATTGAAAAGAGGGTTTTATAGGAAATGCAAGACCTATAATGAGGAACTTGTTAACATATATGAAAGTCTTACAACATTTAAGGTAACTCTTAATTAGGTTATCTGTTCATATTTACATCATTTTATTGCAGTCATGGACACTGAAGCTTCTTCAAAAGCATGCTAGCAGCAGGGCTGTGGGTATACTGCAATTCTGAAGCAGCAAAGAAATAATAGATAGTCCCTGACTTACGAACACATTTGAGCCCAAAATTTATGTTGCTAAGTGAAACATTTGTTAAGTGAGTTTTGCCCTATTTTACAACTTTTCTTGCCACTTTTAAGTAAATCATTGCAGTTGTTAAATTAGTAACATGGTTGTGAAGTGAATCTGGATTCCCTATTGACTTTGCTTGTCAGAAGGTTCCAAAAGGGGATCACATGACACTGCAACCATATAAATATGAACCAGCTGCTAAGCTTCTGAATTTTGATCATGGGTCCATGGGGTGCTTCAGCACTCTTAAGTCACTTTTGTCAGTGCCATTATAACTTTGAACAGTCACCTAAGTCTAGGGTTACCTGTAGTTGTAAATTGTTTCATATCTACTTTCTGAGAATCAGTATATCCATGCATGTATGTATGGGTGGATGTTTATCTAAAGAAGAGAAAATTTCTATTTGCAAGGGTAACAACAATAATTGTCACAATATCCACTGCAATCCTAAATGTCAGGATCATAACCAAATTACTAATAATATTAAGTAATTGGAGCAAGATTATCAGCACCCTTGCCTCTGTAACAGAATCTTACATGATACAGAATACTTAGATTATTAAAATAGATCACATAACTTCTCTTGGTAAATAGAGAAGTTTACCAAAGGATCACAAAGTCATGGCTACAGTGATGATACTTAAGAATACTTTTTAAACATCTGCAATCCCGCAGTACTATAATTTATGGTATATTCAATGCTGCATTTGACTATTGATAATTACACTCACTGACTGAACAAACACCATTAAAACAACATATTCTATCACATTTTTAATGACATCACTGGGCCGATATTCATTGTTAGAAAGCATACGTGAAGCCCTATTCTAATACAGATAATCAGTTCCCTGAAGAGGTAGGTTGAAGCAGATGTTTCAATCAATGAGATAACTATCAAGTGTAATTTGCAGGGCCCTTGCCTATGGGGAAAAAAAACCACATACACCATTGATGCTATCACTGACTCAATCTCCTCTGTACATCATGCTTCAAACAACAAGATATATGCAGAATTCAGTAAAAATAATGAGTAAGTACAAGACAAGAAACCATTGCCAAATACACTGGCCTCTGTCAATCCATGGTCAGACAGATAGTGTAAAGAACATGCTATATTAACATTACTCCTTTTAGAAGTTGTAAAAAAAATCATACAAAGCGCAGGATACACAATACTCTGGAAATTTAAAAAAATCAAGGTAAAGTCAGGTCATGTTCACATTATTTGATGTCACTAATCGTGCAATCATCATAAGGGAAACAATGAACATAAGTGGTATGCATAGAATTATTTTTAAAAACCTATAATTTTTCAGAAAGCACATCACTTCTTAGTTCAGGTTTGCCAGAAATCACTTGGATGATGCAGCAAGGTACTGGAACAATTTTCAATGAACAGATGAAATGACAGAAAGTTTTGCCAATAATGAGAAAATTTTGGAGAAAATGAAACACTATATTCCAATATAAAATATTATCCTAACTATAAAGCACAGCAGGAGGACTCTGTTTAGGGCTGATTTGCAGCTTCATAACCTAGATAACTCACATATATTGAAGGAGCAATGGATCTTGGAAATTGTGAGCCAAATTCTGCAAAGGAATGTTAGGGGAACTAACTGAGTTTAGGGGGCACATCATTTAATCAGATGAAAATTATTTTTTGCATTTTTTTCAGTGAGGGATTCTAAAATTATGTGTTTTTACACCAAGAACTCAAATCTGCTGTTATTTTTACAATTGCACAATGTTTAGTTAGTATTTGATCAAAAACCCCACAAATACTGATAACTTTATCCTCTCAAAATTACACCTTGTGCTACACATTTTTTTTTCTGCATGAATCTTAACTAGCTAAGCAAAAAATAATCCATGCAATTATAAACTAACACCAGAAAGCAATGATCTCAAAAATGTTTAAATGAGTTTCATTAAGTCTTGTTTTGATTTATTCTTTGACATCAGCTGTCGACTTGCTTCTGGTCCTCAAGTTTTCATGTACATATACACTGCTTGCTGCCTCTGTGACCTGTTTCACACAACTCTCTATTGATTGGGCATGACAGGGCCACTGTGGTACTTGCATTGGTTCCCCAATGCACTTCTTTATTTCTGCTGTAGTTAGTTTGCACATCAAAGGTGGCTCATATACACCTTTATACCAGTCAATCAGTTCCAGCAGAGTTGATGCTCTGCTGCTGATTAAATGCATTTTTCTTGCATGTACAGAAAAATCTCCCAGCGTGTCATTGTCTGCACACACGTCAATGATCTTTTGCACAGCAGCTCTCCTCTCTTGAATGTCATCTGAACATAAAAGTGCCTGGATTATTATTTCACTGAAAGCATACCATGGTGAGTGCCGAATGGTTTGCAAAACAGCATCTACTACAGCAGTGATGGCAAACCTATGGCACACGGAGCCATTCGGCAGGGCACACAAGGCGTTAGTTACCCTGTCAGCTGGCCAGCATGCAAGGCGTTACCCTGTCAACTGGCCAGCTGATTCAGCCATTTTTAAAGCCATTTTTTGCCTCCCCAGGCTTTATAGGAGCCTTGAGAGGGCAAAAACATCCCTCCGTAGGCTTTAGAGAAGCTCCTCCGGAGGGCCTCCAGGGGGGCTGTTTTCGCCCTCCCAAGGGTCCTATAAAGCCTCTGGAGCCTGGGGAATGTAAAAATTGGGGGGGAGCGCTATCATGCATGCATGCACACTGGGGGGCGCATTGCATTATGGGTATGGCATGCTGGCGCACGACCCCCCTGCGCTCCCCCCTCTTATGGCACACAAGCCTAAAAAGGTTCACCATTGCTGTACTACAGCCTTCTTTTGCAGTCTGACTTGCTGCAGATGGAACAACACATGACACGGGCCTTCAATCCAGGAATGTTTTACTCTGATGTTGAACCAGCAAGAGTAGTACACACCAACACTGTATTCCACTATCATTCTTAAGTTTTGGAGAGTTTTGCTTTTAAAGCCATGCTTTGAAACCCATATTCGACAAAGCCTATTTGCAGTTGTTAACCAGCATGAATGGCTTATGGGACACATTTCCAGAAGAGCTAGATCTGTGAGTGGTTCTCCTTTGCGATCCTATATCCATGTGCTTGATCAGTACAGATCTCCTTTACAACACTGTCGTTCATGAAATGATAGGTTCACCAATTAAAACTCTGGTGAATGAAAGATCAATGTCAAGTTCTGTTGCAATGTCTAGCATATTCCCAATTTTACCTGTCTATTTGTTATGAGGCAAGGTCTTTTCATCCAATTTTGTCATTAAGTGTTGTAGGGGTAACTCATTCATGTGGAGTGCATATACCAACCATATCAACTTCCAGTCCATCATGACCTCCACCCAGTGCATTGCAGCACCTTCACAGCCAATATTAACATTTGTAGAATCTCCTCCAGTGGCCTTTAAGCTTTTGTCAATGCCTTTCTTCTTCATGTAATACACCAGATTATCTGCAATCACTTGAGCAGGTTTTCCTGTTTTTGAGCCTTTCTTGGAGTGAAATGATAAAGATATCCTCCACTCAGCTCATTGCACATAGAATAATGTTCTTCTTTGATGGTACTGGGTAATTGCTGGTCTGAATTGTTTGCTTTCAGCATAAATTTAGTTGCATCTATAGAGCCATCGAAGAAGATGCATTCTATTTTGTACTTCTGACAGAGCTCATCACATTCTTGATCTAGGAACTTCATATTTTTTTCCCTGGGCTCTCTTGACTTTATTGTGGTCAACTACAAGTCTCTTGTCTTCTTTGGTGATCAAGCCAGATTCTATGAAGGCAGCTGTGGTAATGGCATCATGGCGCATAGACCAATACTGTATCTTATGCTCTGCATAGTAATATTTGTTATTTCTAATTTGTTGTGCTCTGTCTTTTCTTTTGAAATAGATGACACATGTGTTTGGTCTAAGGCCTCTTCAAAACTTCCATCATATTCCTCTTCATCTTCATCATCAGTCTTATGTCCTTCATTTTCATCCTAAGAGTTATTTACTTCATTTGTCAATACCAAAACGTATTATCAATTCCAGTATTGTCAATACTGGAATTCTTCTCTGCTTACATTTAGCGAGATTTTGTCCCTCATCATCTTGCTGATTTCTGCTTGAGCACATCTGGTGAGATCCAAAAGAACCAATCTTGTCTCTCTAACCTTCAATGAAAGCAAGTTCCTTCAATGGTATCTTTGTCTCCTTAGAGCAGGTACAGTTATTATGAGTTTTTCTGAAGCAAGCAGGACGGCCAAATTAGACACACACAGAATAATTTGACACTTGCAGTTGAGGATGTCAAACAGTTTGTCAAATTTCACAGTGAAAGTATCTTTGATATCTAGTTTTCCTCTACCAAGAGATATGTTTTTGGCTTGATCTCAGCTCTCCTGGATCTTGTTCAAGATTGTTATTTGAGAAATTACAACAGGAGTCATAAAAGAACTGTTCGCTCACTTCCACTTTTAAGAACTTTTGGATATACGTCCCCTAAGACTGGCTGCAGAGTAGTTTCTAGCATCATCACTACTTTGTTCTCTTAACAGTAGGCCATATCTGAGAATGTCTCGCAAAGTTGGTAGTTCAAAACAAGTCTCTGCCAGTCCCAATTAGGCTGTGCATATGAGTGAATGTTTCCAGTCTTGTTCTTTTTTTTAGAAACCATTACATATCAGTTATTACACTCACAGGCAATGAAGCCAGCAGTATTAACACTCTCAGACAAAACAAAAAGAGAAAGACGACTGAACCTGTGAATGAAACAAAATGTTAAAAAGTTATGATATTTATGTAGTTATCCTGTTTCCCCGAAAATAAGATCTCTCCAGATAATAAGCCCAATCGGGCTTTTGAGTGCATGCACTAAAATAAGTCCTCCCCCCAAAATAAGCCCTCCCCCAAAATATTTAGAATGCCTGTGAAGTCGGTCCCCGCCATTTCCTCTGCTGTGCAAACAACACGAGGTGAGGAGGCAGGGCCAGAGTTGGGAAAGGGAGGGGGGAATATCCCCCATGAATCCCACACATCCTTATCTAATGGCTGCTCCTGCAACTCTAGCCATAGCACCCCTTTTGTCATGCTAATGGCTGCCACAAAAAGAGTGGCAGGCCCAGTAACGCACGACACAGCAGCAGCAAAAAAGAAGTGTGTGATTTAGAGGATCACATGCTCGAAAGAAGCAACAATGTGATACAGTTGTGTAAAAAAGCAAAACAATCAGTGGCTCCATCAACAGAAGTGTAAGGTCAAGAATAAGAGAAGCTATACACTTCTCTCCAGTATTCTCCACTATTCAGACTATACCTAGAATATTACAATGAGTTCTGGGCATCAGATTTTAGGAAGGAGATAAACTGAAGTGTATCCAGAAAGAAACATCCAAGATGATAAGGAATCTGTAGGGAAATACTTTTGAAGATTTGGACGTATTGTGTTTGCTTAGTCTTTTAGAAGAGAAAGCTGTAGGGAAACATGGCAGCTGTTTTTAACTATCAGGATCCCTATCATGTAGAAGATGGGCTAGAATTGTTCAGAACTGTTCCGAAAAGAAAGGAAAAAATGCAATAGGTTCAAATTATAACAAACTTCCACTACAGATAGTCCTTGACTTACAGCCACAATTGGGATCAGGATTGCCATCATAAATCAGGTCACTCGTAAAGTGAGACATCATATGAGTTCACGACCTATGATGGCAATCCCTGCAATCATCACTGCAATTGTTAATTAAGAATTGCTTTACATGTGACTTCCACCATTTATGAAAACAGTGCAGCTTTACAAAGCCTTAAAGAGCCAAATATATTGTAGGAAATGTTCACTGGAGAAGCTGGGTCTGAAAAGGACACAGCAAAAAGTGAAAGATTGATACAGAGAATTATGAGGGACAAATGAATGATCTGACTTGTTGGTGCATACTGGAGTGGGCTAGGGAGTGAACCAGGGAACCACATGGAGCTGGGGAGAGAAGGCATCTGGGCAAATGAATGTCCACTTGTGTTGGCTATGGGGAGGGCTGAAGTTTCCCAAGGTGCGACAGTCAGCGCCAGAGCCACACATGCCACCCCACAAGATAGGGCAGCAGGGGGTCAAAGAGACACAAATAAGAGAAGATAGAGGGGTAGAGGTAGTTGAGGCAGTCAGGGGTAGGATTGAAATATTTTAGCAACTGGTTCTCTGCCCGGTTGTTGGGGGGCGTAGCTATTGGGGGGCATGGCCTGCTCAGCTTCCTGCACCACGGGTGTGTGTGTGTGTTTAGTCTCCCAGACTCCAGAGGCTTTCCTTGAGCCTCCAGGAGAACGAAAACGGCCAGCCCCAAGCTCCAGAGACCTTCTAGAGGCCAGGAACAGGTCCGTTTCCGGACTTCCAGGAGGCCCGTTTTCTGGTCTCCCCAGGGTCTGGAGGCTTTCCTTGAGCCTCCAGGAGGGTGAAAATGGCCTTCCCGGGCTCCAAAGGCCCTATGGAGGCCAGAAACAGGTATGTTTCTGGAGTTCCAGAACTTCTGATAGACCTGTTTTTCATCTCCCAGAGCCTTTGTGAGGCCCCTATACTTACCTGGCATGATGGACGGGCCACGTGGAGACTCCTGGGAGGGGTGGGGCAGGGTAGGCGGGGCCAGCCAGTCCTTCCAACTACTCGTTTGGTGAACCAGATGAAAAATTAGCATCCGGTTTGCCCAAATCAGTTCGAACTGGCTGAATCCCACCCCTGCCTCCAGTTGTAAGTATACATGGGCTGCCAAGCAACTAGAATTTGATGTGACGACAGGGTGCTACAAAAGCCATAATTTCAGTCACTTCATAAGTTCGTTTTTTTCAGCCACACTGTAATTTTGAATAATCACTGAACAAATGTTCACAAGGAAGCATTATATACTACTACCTGCAGATTAGACATTAGTTACATTTTTTTAACACAGTTATTTAAAAATGGAAGGGCTGCCTTGAAAGATGGTAAATTCTGTCAGGGGCCTAAATTGGCCAATAGGTTTGGAAACTATTTTCAAGATTCTTTCCAACCCTTTTATCTAACATTTCCAAAATAAATATGTTGCATTTTAAATTATTTAAAATTTATTTTGATTTTGCCAATAGACTTACGGACACTCACATAGAAACTGAGAGTTTCAGATGCCAAAATGGGTCCAAAAATATTCAGTTTATGTGTAGACCAGCTTGCTTTTTGTATTGTTTCTATTTTATAGTCTTCTTCAAGTCTCTTTAATAATCAATTTATTGATTAAGGGTATTTTAAATACATATTAAAATAAATTCTGGTGTTAAATCTATCACAATTGATTTAAAGTTTGAGATAATATAAATAAAATCAGCTTTAAAAACAACCATGTTTTTATTTCCTAGTAGAGTTTTTGTGCCAATAAACTGAAGAATCAAGTGAACAATATTTATGTGGCAGAGCCTATCAAATCATGACTTATCTTGAAAAGCTAAGTATGGTGAATACAGTTCTTATATAGATGGTGACCAGAACGAAATAGTATGGGTGGGCTTAAGGTCAAAAACCTCCCCCTAAAAAATGATGGCCATTTCCATATTGCTGTGAAGAAAGTCACATAAACATTTCTATGTAATTCATTGGAAGTGATGTAAACAAATTCTTGACTTAAATAAAACTGTACTTGTAGAAAGAGTAAAGCAGACTATCACCATTCTGTGATATTCTCATATACCTGAAAACTTTTAAACAAAATGTATTTAACATATTGCGTTAAAAGTTAACAAACCTTTAAACCTTTTATATACATGAAACTGCACTCAGTTAAGTAAAAAACAAGATAAAACACGTTATCAATTTATCAAAATTTTAAATTTAAGTGATACTCTAGATATCACTTAAATTTAAAAGTTTGGTAAATTGATAAATTCTGAAAAGCAAGAAATAGTTCAGTTATGCTTGCTATGTTTGAAAGAAAGGTGAATGGGGAAGAGAAACTAGTAAAAAGAATATCTAAGCAGCATTGTAATAAGATATTTGATGTTTAAATGTAAAGAATAAAATAAAATTTAATATGTGAAAGCCAAATTTGAGTAGTGTCTCACTAAACATCCCAATATTTTACAAAATATTTTCTTAATAAAACAATCCATGCTTTCTATCAGAAGTTTCCAAGTTTGGTACTCTTAGTAGTCTTACTGTCTGAGTAATTTTGTTCATGGCAAGCATAGCGGTTCCCAAACTATGTGTCATAGTGCCCTGGAGTCAGTTAGGGCAATGACATTTATCAAAAAGTAAAATATCTTGTGACACCCTGTGTGTATGCTAGGGTGCTCTGAGGCATAGCAGCAGAGTTTGGGAATCATGGCACTGTATTGAAAGGCAAACATATAAACAGAAATGTTTTCAATAAGTATCTTACTACCTAAAGTTAATGGAAACCTGGCTGGTAGAATCATTTAAAGGGAAATATGTCTATCTTTAAGATCTGTCAGTTGGTTTTAGCATTTCCTAAATATTTAATTTTCCTGTTACAATTTTTAAAGTACAGAAAATTTGGTGCACACTCTTTAGGACAGAAAGAGATAACCTGAAAAACTAATTTGGCTTGCAAAACTTGCTTCTTGGATTGCCCTTCTTTAAATTTGTGTTTTATGCACCTCATAAATATATTTCTCAAAAACTTACTATATTTATTCAATTTACTTAGTTCATCCAACATCATGGGCCACAATTTATCCAATTATGTTTCAACCTGTACTATTTTATTAATAGCTTATCATATTTTGTGACAATTGTGATTAATTCAATAAATCATGATTTACCAAAACCATGGCTAAAATTATGCATAAATCCAATTAATAGATTGATGGAATTCAGAAATTGAAATTTATTTTATTTTAGAAAAGATACAAAAGAGCCATGGTGGCACAGTGGTTAGAATACAGTATTGCAGGCTAATTCTGCTGACTGCCAGCCATTCGAGTCTTACCTGCTCAAAGTTGACTCAGCCTTCCATCCTTCTAAAGTTGATAAAATGAGGACCCAGATTGTTGGGGGCAATATGCTGACTCTGTAGAAAAGGCTTTACATCTTAAAGAGGGCTGTAAAGCACTGTGAAGCAGTATATTTATTTATTTATTTATAAGTCTAAGTGCTGTTGATATTGGGTAGTGAATTGTCTGCTAATAATCCAACTTCTTAAATGTTTGGTCCATAACATGGTCTCTTTGTTTTAGTAGCAAATAAATGCAAAGCAAATATACTAAGCAAAAACCATTTCAAAAAATCAAAAAATCAAATAAACAGTAGCTTTTTCTTCAATAAATGACTTGGTTTATTCAAATTAGTTACCATCACTTTCTATCTCTTAAGTGATATTTTTATGAGTCATCAAGGTTTTTTTAAATATGAAATAGTGAAACAAAACAATTAACAATAATGTGGCACTTGCTCTGAAATCATGCTCTTTAATATTTGTTTGTATCTGCATCTGCAGTATATTCAAAAAGATAATTTCTGTGTTTACAATAGTATTTTGGAAGAATAATTATTTAAAAACACACTGGTATAATTTATAAATTGGTATCATTGCAAGATCAGGAAATATTTCCTTTGGGGCATGTTTCTCACAAATATATTTCATTATAAAGTACCCTGTTTCCCTCAAAATAAGACTTCCCCAGATAATAAGTCCAATCAGGCTTTTGAGTGCATGTGCTAAAATAAGCCCTCCCCTGAAAATAAACCCTCCCCAAAAATATTGCAACACAGCAGCAGCCATGAGGTGACCACGCTCACCACCTCCGGCACCTCAAAAATAATAAGACCTCCCTGAAAATAAGGCCAAGAGCTTATTTTGGGGGTCAAAAGAAAATAAGACCCTGTCTTATTTTGGGGAAAACACGGTGTATATATAATCAGTGTGGTGGATTACTCTATCAAGTTCTGTGCACTTATACTAATGAGCTAGCTGAGAATCCTGGAAATTGTCAGCTCAGCATAACTGGATGGGTTCGGGTTTGAAAGGGTTACAAGTAGAACAGGTTGATGTGAGATAATGTTCAGTGAAACATGCTGCTTTCCTCTGAAAAGGCTCAGAAAAAATATTCAGTTCAAATTGCTAGAAGGACATTAAATTTCATGAAACAGTCCTACCTATCAAACCCCCAAAGCTCTGATCAAGTACAAGTGCCTTTTGAAGACAGTAAGGAATCGCTTTCACATGACCTAATTCCAGTTAGCATGATCTCCATATATGCGTTGGAAAAGGGTAATGACATTTATGTAGCAGACATTTTATGTTATTTTTATTTTATTAAATTTATACCCTGCCCTTCTCCTACAAAATGACCCAGGGCGGCGCACAGGAAGAATTAAAAGCCAAAAAATACATAAATAGACCATAATTAAAACCCAATTGAACAAAAATTATCCCATGCTAAAAACATTTTAAAAACTCTAATTAAAATTTATAAAAAATTTATAAAAATGTATTTGCAGGCATTAAATGGAGAACGTAATGAAGTGTGTAATATACTTCATAAATGTACAAGAAAAGTAAAACAATATACTTCACAAATGTACAAAAAGTTAAAAGACTGTAATCTTTTTACTTTTTAAAAGATTTAATGGAAAAAGTACAAAAGCTTTAAAAAAACTTTAAGAAAAATATTCAAAGTATTCTATATACACATAAATGTATATGTAGACATTACTTTCTAGTTATATTTAAATCTTAATTCCAAAGAAGCACTATTTTGAAAACATATTAACACCAACTATAGCAATAACAGCTAGACTTATATACTACTCCATAGTGCTTTATAGCACTCCCTGAGGGGTTTACAAATGTCAGCATACTGCCTCCAATAATCTGGGTTTTCATTTTACCAAGCTCAAAAGAATGGAAGGTTGAGTCAACTTGAGTCCATCAGGATCAAACTGCTGGCTATGGGCAGAGTTAACTTGCAACACTGCATTACAACCACTGCGCCACTATGGCTCCTAACTATAGACATTCATGTCTTACAAGCATAAATATTAATCAATGACATTTTATATAATTTTTCATTCACCACTACCACCTTTAAGACTGTAATGTGAATACAGAAATGCTTGTGTGCATCAATAATTTTTTCCAATACATACACTAAACTCTTTAGTGAAAGAAAGCTATAATTTTGCCAGTTGACAATCAATTTCTGAACAGCTATGAACTAATCCTGGCTTCTTATGAAATATTATCATTTAAAATATTTCAACCAATGCTGTTATAGAAATATTTTACAGCAAAAGTAAATCTCTATTATTGTTTTCTTGCTTATTTTACTCAAACCAGTCAGTTAAGATACAATATAAACAGACAAACAGTTTAACTAAACTGAAATAAAACTGAGTTAATTAAGTTGTTTTCACATTTCATACTATCCTTATAGATTTAATAGAGAAACTGTGCTTTGAGTAGTTATTTTACATTCATTTTCTACCTCTAAAAATCAGGTGGGAGAGACAGTTTGGTGCAGTGGTTTAGGCACAAGGTTACATAGTGGGAGCTTGAGTTCTAACCCCAACTAAGGTACAAGGTCAGCTTGGTGACCTTGGGGCAGTCATACCTCCCCTCAGCCCTAGGAAGGAAATGATAGTAAACTTCTTCTGAAATCTTGTCAAGAAAAACTCAGGTACTAGTACAAACAGTTGGCAGCAGTTAAGACTGACTTGAAAGGATGCAAAAATAATAATAATCAGACACTTGAAACTGGTAAGAATAGTGGATGTCAACTACATGGGACAGCCAAAATACAGTAATGGACAATACTTTTTATACTTCTGTAACTGCATTCTTGAAGATGAACTAACAGCAATTTATATTATCCTCAACTTTCAAAGTAAGCAAATATTTTTTAACAAGGTGAAAAAGCTTATTAGTTCTTTTAACTCTACCTCAAGTATACAACAACAGACTATTTGTTCCTTCAAATTCATAGGTGGCAGATATTATTTCCATATGATTGACAACTAGGTGACACTGTGAGGAGCAGTAAAGCAAATCCACTATTGGGCTGAATCTTTCATTTGCCTACAATCCCTCATACAGCATATTCATAGAACAAATCTCTAGTTACTTTGCCTAGAGTTTCAAAACAAAAGTGTAAGATATATAAAGCAATTGAATCAAAGATTGAATATTAAATATCTATATTTGCTATTAATTACAAACAGATTTAACTTTTTAATTCAAAACTCCTGGAGATTCTTTCAAAGGTTAAACAAAATAAAAACTGAATTAAAAAAACATCCTAAAAGGTCAAGCAAAAAAAAAAAAGGAATTACAAAGCTTTTAGTGACAAAATATTGCCAATGCTGCTATAGAAAAGCATGTAAATGATTCTTCTTGTCTATAATATACCACAATAGTGACAGAATTTGAGAAGGGCTTTACAATACAGTGTGTTTAATTACCTTTTTATGTCAAGTACTAATAATAGCTTTATATTTATGGCTACTTCAAGGAAATCAATTTATTTTGAAAAAAAAGCTAAAATTACTTTTAGGCTCATTCTTGAAAAATGTTTTCAACCTAAATAATAAGCAGAAGGAATCTAGATATGTAAAAAAAAACCTTGACCCAGAATTTGTTAGTTGTGTTTTATGATTATGTAGTTTATTTAAAAATTAAATGCCAAAACAATATTTTCAAAAGAAAAAAAATCTGCAGATATAAAATTGTTTATTAAGAATACATTTCACCTTTCTAGGCCTCCAAAGACAAACCACAGAGCTGTGTACAAAGCTAGACAATCTGGGCAGCCAGCCATAAAACATTACTTCTATAGCAGATTCTGCTTTCACTCTTAAGCTCTCCACAGCTGTAAAATATGACAAGAGAAGTTCTGGTAACCCGCCTATATGCCACAGACTATTTATGATTCAAAGGCTAAAGTTTATTTCCTTCACTTTGAATCCTTTCTTTAGATACAAAGCCACACCCAATTAGGTATTCAAGGTTAATCTTCTAGATTGCAGAGAAAATAAAAACACAAAAATGACTTGTTACATAGTAACATCTGATAACTTTCCCAATAGCTTTTACTGAGAAGATGCAAATAGGTATCACTCATGTAAACAATACTGAATATAGTATGACTACAAACCGGAAACCTCTTTAAATACCTTTGTATTTGGAAGTTCACAGTTGAAAATATTGTTTTAATTCAAAATGTTGACCAAAATTCAAAGAATTATACAACATGCCAAATACCCAAGAGTGTGGTTTAGTTTCTCACTATCATCCAATCCTATGATACAAACAAATTCAAGCACTCCTCCAAGTAGACACTAGAGGAATGAAGAAATATAAAAATCTGCTATCTCCCTGTATGTCAGCAATAGTATTTTGTGGCTCTCTAAATCCCAGCTCTTAGTACAAAGTTTAAAGCAAGTTCCACTGAAATCAATGAACAGTCCAATTTAGAATGTTTTTATATGGTGATTCATCTTTCTCTACAACTTGCTATATTTATGCATATATGCAAAAATCATGCATCATAGAAAACTAATTTGGTAATCAGTTTGGTACATCCAGAACATATTACAATTCAACAAAATATTTGAGTATTTCAGTTCTGACCCAGCTAAATATCTTTATAAAGTTACTGCAAAGCTCAAGACATTATCACCAAAAGGCATCAGCTGATACTAAATTGGCTAGACTGCATCATCATCAGGCACTTAAGAGATTTCTTATCATTCATCTATAGTACTAAAATAGAATGATCAGTTCTTTTCTACAGCTTCAACACCAGGGGGGAAAAGGTTTCAAGTACGACATTATCTGGTAATATGGATTTTAGTTTTTAACAATTTGATGGTGCATCACAAGGCAACATCCTGCAAAGCAACGAATGCAAATTCTAAGCAGTAGCCAAAACAATAATTTTATAGTTCATACTGAATTTCTGGTTTCACCAAAACATACTAAATTTCATATTTAAAATTGCTTTATATGAAGTTTATATGAAGTAACTAGGATAGTGACAGATTTGAAAGGCAAAGAAATTAGCATTTATTCTTTGGATGAATTGAAATGAGTAGAAGCTAAGCATTAAGTCTGTAAGTGTTCTCACAGAGACTCTTAGCAATTCTTTCCATCTGAAATCCGCCTTTGCTGAAGGAAAAGGCTGCCCCACCCCTGACCTCCTCCTCCTCCAGCTTGTTTTGGAAAGCAGCCAGATGACAGTATTGGGAAAAGTGCATATTTATCTCAACAAGACCAGCTGCAGAGAACAACTAAATGTAATTTTAGGTATTATTCATTCTTCCTTCTCAATGGCCTTTGTTTTTTATTCCATTAAGATGCTGAGTTCCAAATTATATCTACATTGATGCTTTAGTAACTGTATCTATCAGCTTACTATCATTAAGGGAACAATCATCCTTATAAATAAAACTGACCTGTCCATTGATGAAAATTCATTTGCATCTTTAACGAAAGCAAGGAAAAATATTTATATGCACTTTGCTAGAGTGAGTATTCATTTTTGCCTTTTTCACACCTGGCTAAAATATTGAATCTCTGAAACACATTCAAAGACACCACACCCAAAAAAACCTGTTGTTAGACATATGATACTCCAATGCTTACCATGTGATCCTCCAGTTTATGATACACTGAATACTGATGTAAGATTTAAATCAGCAAAAATAGCTGAAAAGTTTAATTAATACCTTAATATTTATCTGCCCAGCAGTGTTAATCATTGTTGCAAAATTGTACATTAGCTACATTTGCAGATTAAAAATTACTGCTTTCAATGGGGAAAAATAGAGATTATTATGTGAAAGGATCTCTTTCAGCCAATAAAAATCTGTTACAAGGACAGAATTTCAAAATATAGAATATTTATCTTATTAGTATACATTAAAAAAAAGTATGAGGTTCAAAGCAGAATTTTTCACCAAAAGGTAACTGCATTATTCACTTTTCTTTTATCAGTTTATCTACTCAAGAACTGTGATGACTACTGATTCACAAGAGATATAGTATATACCGCTTTAGAGCTTATGATTTAAGAGTACAAATACCTTTCATGAGACTGTGCCTGGTTAGCTGATAAAGAGACCAGCATTGACATTAAGTATTGTGAGGAAGAACAAATTTATATTTGGGATATTTTAATTAATTGTTTTAAAGTGTTTTGCAGGCTCTTTGTTGACACCAGAACCTAAGTGAATCAAACCATTGGCCTACTTAGTCCAATATTTATTTCTATAATGGCCAACGAAATGACTATGGAAATCCAAAAGAAAGGAATAGCAGCTTCCTCTGCTGCTGTTTCTCAATAACTGATAGTCTAAGCATGCTCTCTCTGATCCTGAAGGTAGCATATTTATTAGAAATTTCCTTCTATATGAATATATATAATCCCTTTTAAAATTATCAAAGTTGCTGGCTATAGCTGTATGTTGTGATACCATGTTTAAGAATCTATATGATGTGTCAAGAAGCATTTTCAACACTCAGCATCATTTGACAACCTTTGATTCTTGTATTTTGAAAAAGAAAACCTTCAATAATTTATTTGTATACCATGTACAGTTTATATACTGCTATTTTTCCCAGTTACTTTGCTTTGTTTTCTCAATTAAAAAGCACTAAATGATCATTTACATATGAAAATGATGGAATTGTCTAATAATTAGGGTTACCATTTTTTGTACCCTTTTCAGCTTAATAATATGCTTTTTAGTACACAGTTGTTGGCTGCATATATAGCATTCCAAATATGGTCACATTATATATTTGCATTGGAACACTACAAAATAGTATTATTTGTGGCTCCTTTGTAATGATCTCCAGCATGGAATTCACTTTTTTTTCTCATAGCTGCTGCGCACTGCATTGACATGTTCATTGAGTTATATCTATTAGTCCACTATTCCTTTGCTGTGCTCAGTCGCTCTTAGCTTGACTATTTTTTTTCAGGAAATATGAAAAATCAATAAGGGAAAGCAGAATGCATTTCTGTCTTCTATATTGCACTACCCTATCATTAAGTCCATTTAATTCTTGATCAGTGAAAATGTATTGCATTAAAATTAATAATAGAACAAAATTATTGCATAATAGAAATCTTGTATTTTGTTCATAGTCTATTTAACATAGTAATTAATAATGGAAAGCATGTACTGTTACAAATATAAGGTTAAGCAAAATAAATCAATAACTGCAATTACATTGGAAAGAAACAAAATACTTTCACAAATATTAAAAAGGCAATAGCCTTTTTTCAAAAGTTACCTATGATAAAATATTTTGTTAATTGAAGGGTTACAAATATATTTGTGTAGAAAATTTAAAACTAAAATTTAAAAGATAGCAATAAAAAGTGTTTGTATTTATGAATGAAATTTAAATATTTCTGTGGCATTTTAGATCAAAGTTGAGAATACATAGTTGAAACTGAACCTAGAGACCCTCATCTCTGATGATAATCAAAAATTCCTGTAACAAGTCATATTAAGTCTTGAGTTCTTCCTGTGTAAAAACTGTTCATTCTGATGGAAATAATTATGCTATATGGACAAAACTAACAGCAAAAATCCAAAAATAATAAAACACATTGTCAGCGTTTAAAAACATTTCAATAATTATAGATGCTTTATTTCATATGTAGGTATTTCTCACCATCTAGGTTTCTATGTTATGAATCTACTGATATAAAAACATTTGTCTAGAGTACTACAGAGATGTTATTTTGTTTGCTGTTCCACATGCAGACGTTTAAGTAATCAAACTATCTTTTAGCATTCTGTTTATAAACTGACAAAAACATTAAGGAATTTTAAATCAGACTGAGTCACCTTTGTAATATTAAAAGTATCATAATAGTCTTCTATCCATGAACTATGTTTCTAGAAAGCCTAGCTTTTGATTAAAATAACCCAAGGATTTTGGGTACAATTTCAGCAAAGTTCCATAGTAAAATTACATGCAACTTGTCATTCTATCTCTGTGTTTATTTTTAATCTTTCTTTGTTCCATTTAATCAAAAATACGATGAAAAGGGAAAAAAATCTATCCTTATTAACAATAATCTAGCAAAGAAATAGACACATCAGAAAAACTACTTTGGGGAAAAAAAGGCTGCAGTCCTTTTCGCATACCAATTGATGAGTCCTACTAAACACAATGGAATTTAATTCAAATAAGTCTATACAGAATTGCACCCCTCATTATTTAAATGCCCAACAGTAACTAATCATAGTTGAAGTTCAAGTTTTGACCACTTGGTTACATTAAATCAGCTTCTCTATTCTAGCGATACTTACACCGAAATTGCCAAGATTAATTATCACTATTTTCCAAACAGCACACCACATGATAGTAAGAGTTACTTAACAACAGCATGCAAACCCTAATAATTCAAATGAAATCATTTCTCATTATTTCCATTTTCTTCCATATTTTTCTCATAAATGAGGCATTTGGAGTTTTCAGTAGTGGCAAGGAATATGAGAAACATTGAAGTTTTTAAATTATCTGAAGCTGTCCAGTGGGGATATTTTTAGCTTGTGAACATATTCGCTTGAGAAGATTTGTTAATTTTTCATTTTAATAATTATATAATGATTAAAAAAGATTACAGTTATGTAGTCCTAGATCAAGAGCTACTTCCTAAGGACCTACAGGCACTGAACTTCGTAAGAGGTCTTTTTCCATCTGTAACTTTTCTGCCTTCACATTAAGAATATGAATGGTCCTTCTCTTACCTTGCTTCTTTCCTTCTGGGGCTCTTTGGCAGCTTTCGACTCGGTCTCCTTGAAAAAGAACAAATGAATATTTTGTCTGGCGCCTCGGAGTTTCACTACCGTGCTCCTTTCTTTTAATGCTTTTTCTTACAAAAAATACCCGTATTTTTCACGTTGAATATGAAAAAAATCTCTCACGGCCAATAAAGTCAGTTTTTTTTTAAATATCTATGCTCGTTCCAAATTAAAACAAAAAACAAAAACCACCAAAAATATTCTGCCACAAAAGAGGAAGGGGGTTGGGAAAATCAGACAAGAAACCAACAGTAGAAGAGCTGCATACAGCTCCAGTTTTATTTCCAGCCCAGAAGATAAGTGCAGCAGAGGCAGGTCCAATTCCAAAACAAGATTATTATTTTTTTCTTCAATGAAGCAAAACTCACAATATGAGTTCTCAGTTAAATTCTGCACAGAGAATTTTTGTTTTCAAAATTAAACATAGATGGTTGCAGCAAAAATATACTGTCAGGATGAGCATGAAATCTGTATGCTTTGTAGTTGTTCAGGATACGGCTTTTAAAAAGGTGTTGGTAGATTCTCAGTTTACATGGAGGAACATCTGAATATTTTGTTTTCAAAAGTGCAAATTAAAATGGATAATATCGAACCCATTCAAAAGTTTAAAGGGGATTAGCTCAGAAAAACAAAAAAGAGCCAGAAGTCTCTGAGACAGAGATGCAAGTACCCAGTAAAGTCTTTTTTTTTAAAGGAAAGCGAGACGTAGAACACAAGCAGGGGGGAAAAAAGATCTAACAGTTTCTTTCAGGAAGATCCAAGGGGGAGAACAATCCAGGAAAAGATCCACAAAAGCCAGGGAAATCCACCAGCAGTGCTTTTCATCCGTGGATCCAAGGGAGTTCCAGCAGTCTCTCTCATGTACCGGGATCCTAAAAAGGATCCAGAAAATAGGCTTCGTGGTGAGGAAGGAGCCCACCACTCTCTTTCATACGGATCCACCCAGACAAGCAAAACATAGGTGGATCCAGAGAAGAAGGCAAAATCCAGTCTCTTTCTCACAAAGACAGGATCCGCAAAACCCGGGGCGATCCCGCAGCTGAGTTTCTCGCAAGGAGGTCCGTCAGTCGTTTCCTCTCCCCGCGGGATCCACCCAGTTAAAGAGCAGAATCCACAGCAGCAGCAGCCGCTCGCTCTCCTGTCCCTCCCCAGCGATTGACGAGAGATTCTCTGGGGGAACCAGGGGGATTTATGGAGGCAGCAGAGCCGCAGGGACGGCTCTCCTCGGACCGAGCTTTCGCTTGTAAAAGGGAAAGGGGTTGGGCCGCTGGCAGGACAAGCAACGCCGCTGGGTTCAGTGATGCTGCCGACCCGGCCCTCCACTCCTCCTTGCAGTAGTAGTAGTAGCAGTAGCAGCAGCAGCAGCAGCAGCAGCCGTCGCCTCCGCCGCCTGTGCCCTCCGCTTCAGGAGCAGAGCTGCTGCCTCCGCAGCCATTTTGTTACTAACTGACAAGAGCCCCGCCAGGCAGCCAGCGCGAGACCACAACGGGGCGAGGGGGAGGGAGCAAGGAGCGAAGGAGAAAGAGAGAGAGAGAGAAGAGAGAGAGCAGAGAGAGAGAGCGAACAGAGAGAGAGAGAGAGGCGAGAATCCCTCCCCTCCCTTCCCTGACCTCAAACAGGAAGTCCCGACCACCTCTGCGATCACGTGGCCAAGCCGAACGCATAAAAGACGGCTCCGAGACATGCAAAAACGATACAAAAGGCGAGCCAATGGGGCGGCGGGAGCGGTTAGCGGGCCCCGCCTTTCTCTCTGCCTTGTCTCGTCGCGTGAGAGCAGGCGCCGAGGCTTGTCTCTCCTGGCTGGGCGGTGAGCGCTGCCTCGAATGGCTTTGCCTGCTCCGTCCATCTTGTGTGTGTTAAGCTAACTCTCCATAGAGAGCGGGTGAGAACCGCAGGTCGTTCCCGGCCGCTTTGCGCGGGGGATAGCAGAGCTAAAAAAAACCCCAAAGACTGGGAATGCGAGAAGGCGCAGGGTAACTTTGCAAGGCAAAACGTGTAGCAGCCGCACCGAACCGTTTGGAAAACAAATAGGAGGTTTGATCCGCCTGTTTGTTTATGTAACTGTATCCTTGGTGGCTGTACGCTGAAGCCATTATTTTAGTAGCCTGCTTCTGTCTCGCAACACAAGCGTTCAGTGGTAGTGACTGAAAGGAGAGCCGAAATAAAAGATGCCGTTGCTATTTTATAATTTTATTGCCCGCTTTAAAAAACAACAACAACCCGGTTTTAGCCCATTTCTTCTGAGTTTACCATAAACTGAGCAGTCGCCTTCACTGCCGTGGGAAAGATCAGGGTTATCTTGCAAAATACATTTCGACCTACTTCCATTAGAAATCCCTTGTTTAGGATAATAACTCAAACCTGTTTCCCAGGATGACATACATAAGGTAAGCTACACCTGTTGGTCCACTGGCTGGTTTCAGAAAGGGTGAAGTGAACCTTGGGAATTCACTCAGCTGAAGAGGCACCGAAGCTGAGGAAGTGGCTTGATGTTTGTTTAATATAGTCTCTCTAGTGAACTGGAGAGGAGGTGAAGAGAATCAATAATAGCATAATTCTTGCTTCAGTGGCCCTTATTCTCAAGGGTGCAGAGAATCGTGGCCAAAGATTGTTAACCTTTCCAACCTGAAGGGAGCACCAAATTAAATGGAGTGCCTCCAATGTAATGTCTGCAGATGCAAAATTTGGGGTAAAGTAAATAGATTTAATCTCTTGAATTCCATGGCTTGGTTGGCTACTGTCAGCCAAAGGTTGGTCAGCCTACTTTTCAGACAAGAACCAGCAATATTACAGGGCTAAAAATAATAGATTGGTTTTTTACAATATAGAATAGAATAAATTTTATTTGTATCCCGCCCTTCTCCTTAAAAAGGACCCAAGGCGGCGCACAGGCCAATAAAA
>JAPKID020000012.1:13279-29038 GCA_026931265.2 Tropidonophis doriae | reverse complement strand
CAGTCAATATCCTCAATGCATCTGGGTAGTTTTTTAAAGATTCCCTTTCTTTTTTCTCTTCCTGCCCTCTTTTTTGTATGTCTGCAGTTTGGGAATTTGGGAATTTTCATAACCTGATAATTATGGGTTAATTCTATTTCATTCTCCCTTTGTTCCTGGATTAAATGTTTGGCTAAATAAATAATGTTTTTGTCTGAAAACTGAAAATAGAAATGGAAATAGATAGATATCCTATCTATTCACAATTTTCTTAAAGACAACATCTAATTATCAAAATAATGTATTTGTTTCTTTTCGTATGTCAGTATATTTAATGTTGTATTAAAGGTAGAATAAAGGACCTGAAGTCTTGATGAAAAAGTAAACTGCTCTATATTTTTTTTCTAAATGTATTGTTTCTCTGACATTTTTCCAAGCAGAAGACAATGGTTCAGGACAATTTTGTTATCCATCCATTGATTGTATATTGTGCTTTTCATAGAGAGTGCATTTTCCACAATGTAAGATGTAGACAAGCCATTGTGATAATATTCTTAATGACATGACATCTCTTCTTAGCACGTGGACTACTTCAAGATGATTAAAAAAATTAAGTGTATTTATTTTAATTGAATCTTCTCAAGAGCTGATAGTATGCTGCATGTGTTGGAAGAAAGATTCAGATTCAGTTTCAAGCTGGAAATAAAATAGAGGTTGATTGGAAAGAAAATTCTGTTTATTGATGAACAGAACCAACACACACAGCGTGCAGTTCTAGGAAAGCTGACAAAATGGAGTTGAGAGTGTGTGCGTTTTATACTTCTGCATACCTATGGGTCAGGAAAGGGTCATAGCTGGTTCTGGAGGCAAAAGGAGAAATGCAAATTCTAGGTTGTTGACCTAATCTTGTCAACCTTTGGCTTGTTACTTATCTGAAGTTTCTGTCTGATCCAGTCTTTCTGAAGTGATTACCAAATCTGCATTTCTAAAAGCTGGCCTCTTCAGTTTCTGCTTAGGGCAGGGAGACGGGCTGGGATCTACCTCCCTTAAGATTTCTTTTTCCATTTCTCCTTTAGGGGCAATATTCTATCCTGCCATTTTAATATTTCACTGAATATTTCATTCTCTAGGAGGGTACATGAATGCTGCCTTTCAACACATGCCAGACTGTTTTGCTTCAGTTTCATTTATTTGTAGGTATATGAAAATGTAGGGTTAAGAACCATGGTGACCCTTTGGTTAGAATGGAGCATTGTAAGCTAACTCTGCCCACTACCAGGAATTCAACTGTCAATAGCTGCCAGCTGATAAAAGGTTATAAGTTGTAATCAGTAAGCTGATGCAATGTAAGGCAAGGCTGATGCAATGAGGCTGATTCCTTGCAGCTATGTTTTTAACTCAGTGATGGTGAATCTTTTTTGCCTTGGATGCCAAAAGCATGCGCTTGCACACCATTGCATGCACTCAGGTGCCCACTCCCATAATTTAAACCCCCCATGCCAGGCCCTTGTGCATGTGTGAGTGACACCCCACCCTGCTGCCCGCGCATGCATGCACAACTTTCTTGGAGCCTGGGTAAGGTGAAAATGTCCCCCTCCCAGAGGCCCTCTGGAGGCCAGAAACAGCCCATTTTCCAACTTCCAGTAAGTCCGTTTTTCACTCTCTGGAGGCTTCAGGAGGCCTTTTTTGTCCTCTAGAGGCTTTCCTGAAGCCTCTAGAGGACAAAAAACTGCTGAAAATGAAGGCCGAAAATCAGCTGGCCAGTGTGTGCTGGAGCTGACAGGGCAACACCTCGCTTGCCCTCAGAAATGGCTCCAGTGCCACCTGTGGCACACGTGCCATAGGTTCACCATCACGAGCCTAGAGTAACTTTCATTCTACTTTTAAACTATGGCGATCACATCTGGTAACTAAGAGCCATACATACCATTTTGCCACCCGGAGTGGCAAAAGCCAGAGAGGTTGGGATTGTCACAATGATGGAAATGGAGGGAACAGCGGCATGCGTGTGGAGCAGGCCAAGATTTAATTTTTTTTCCTGGTTTGGCATCATAGAGGAAATTGTGTTCTTCCATGTTTTTTAATTATTAAAACCCGTGTTACCATTTAAAAACTGCAGCTGCTTCAAAATGGCCAGAAATGATTTCCCCAATTGGGGTGACTAAAATCGGGAACTCAGAGAGATATCTGAAGCAATGGGCCAGGTCTGGAAGGAAAGCAGGACAATGCAGTTGAGAGCACAGACTGGTAAGTTTCGTTGAGGAGCCACCCAGGTAGAAGGGTGACTTCGCAAACCTTGGATTGTGGGCATCCATGTCATATGACACCTTTGAAGATAAGTTAAACTATGAAGACATTGTGAGATTGAACTATAATTGAAATGAGTCTCTGCTTTGAAGCTTGTTCTGCCATACTCTTATTTCGGGAAGGTTACTTTATTTTGGTCTCTGGCCTCTCTTGGTAATGTGGTCATGGGACCTTGCCAAGAACATTTACACCAGGAAGGGTATCAGTGAGAATATTTGGACTATGACTGGGGAAATACATCAAAAGCCTATTTTAAGAGGAAAAAAACACCCCATATGTTTAGCAATTCATTGTAACTTATACCCGCAAATTGCACAAAGTTTTGGAGAATATATTAGGATATATGATGCTTCTTTTTCAAGGAGAATGTCCTGGGAAGCAAGAGTAGGGCAGGTGTTGTGTTTTGGAAGGCAGCAAAATAGGTAGAGGCTTACAATATAATGTCATTCCATATTTAATGCAAGTTTTCTGTCTTTACAACATGGTTGTATGGAAAAGAGGGACTAATAGAGATGGGGGGAAATCCTAGATGTTATAGGATTCTATCCTGTAGTATCAAATTATGATTTCTCCCCCTGATGCTGAGTTTATTCTCTTTTCTCCTTTCTATTTTTAGTATTATCGCTGTCTGAGCATCTTTTAATGAAGATATGATTTATAAATATGTAAGTAAATAAACACACACACACATAAGGCAAGTACCACTCACTCCACTCACTCACAAAATCTCCAGAATTGTAAAGCCTACAAACTTGAAATTTGGCACATATGTTCCTCTTGGCTTTAGGTGCTTGCTAAGAAAGGGTTTTTTTAAATGACCATCAGATCATTAGTATTTCTTATCCAGTAATTAACACACTCTGATGCTACAGAGTTCTACTCCCCCTTCCCACCTGAAAAGATCTCTGTTCCAACTGCCAGTTGCCTCATTCCATTACCTCAGTTCAAACTGGCTGATGTTCCACTTCTTCACTCTGGAGAGGTCTGGGGCTCCTTACAGTACTAAACATCAGTACCTCACCAAAATGAGACCTGGCTACCTGCAGGACTGCATCCTGCTACCGAATACCTCCCACCGACCAGTTCGCCCCCACAGAGAAGGCCTCTTCAGGGTCCCGTCAGCCAAACAATGTCAGCTGGCGACCCCCAGGGGGAGAGCCTTCTCTGTGGCAGCTCCTGCTCTCTGGAATGACCTACCCCCCAACCTTTGTACGATCACTGACATATGCCTCTTCCGTCAGGCCTTGAAAACGCACTTATTCCGTGCAGCCGGCCTGGTGTAGTTTTAAATCAATTTTAATCAATTTTATCAGAGAATTTTTACCTGGCTTTAGAACAGGCCCTAAATTTAATTTTTATTTTTATTTATTTATTTATTTTTGGATTTATACCCCGCCCTTCTCCAGGAGGACCCAGGGCAGCGCACAGGCAAATTAAAAACCAATACAAATATGCAAAGATAAATAATTAAAAGCTTATTAAACCCTATCCCGTGCTAAAACCAATTAAAACTCAATAATTAAAATTATACCAATAAAATCAGCGGTGGGAGGTTATGTAAGGCCGGCTTGTTGGAATAAAAGCGTTTTCAAATGCTGGCAGAACAGGCAGAGGTCCGAGGTGGTCTGCAATTCGGGGGGCAGGTCATTCCAAAGGGCAGGGCCCGCCACAAAGAAGGCCCTTCCCCTGGGTGTCGCCAACCAGCATTGTCCTGCTGACGGCACCCGGAGAAGGTCCTCTCTGTGGGAGCGGATCGGCCGAAGGGATGTATGGGGCAGAAGACGGTCTCGTATGTAGCTAGGCCCCGAGCTATGGAGCGCTTTAAAGATGGTCGTAAGCACCTTGAAGTGCACCCAAAAGGCCACAGGTAGCCAGTGCAGCTCGCGCAGGAGAGGTGTTATACGGGAGTGCCTTGGACTAACTGCAAGCTGATGCAATACTTCAATCTCTCTTAATTTCTGTTAACACATTTTAAAAAAAACTGAAGAAATTTTGTGTGTTATTTACTATTTTCATTTTACTTCCCCTCATTCAATGCTTTAAATAATGACCTGTAGACACTGACTAATCTGTCTGCAGTTTATCCATACGCCCCAACTCCCACACTTGGAAGTCTCATATGCTCATGCTATCTTGCTGTCATAAGCCAGTATATCTGATATCACCCTGTAAGATTTTCAGCATTATTTATAATATATGATCCAAAAGTACAACTGTGCTCATTTATTCTTTGTAAATATTCTTCAGTACAGTATAAGCTTTTGGGGGGGAGTGTGAAATGCTTTCACAAAAGTCTGAGGTATTCCTGGCATGTCAGGGAAAGGATGGGAAATATTCATATGCCATAGTAAGGGGAGGGGGATATTTTATCTATTATATTTCTCCATATTCAAGTTTGCTATGTTTAAATGTTGTTGTTTTTTTAAATATGAAATCTGAGAAGCCACAATCCAGAAACTGTGAGTAAATGGTTTCAGGACAGTCAAAATCTTGAAGCAAAAAAATAAAAATAAAATATCAAGAGCCAAGAATGGGGCTCTTATTTTCCAAACAATTTGCTAAATTGGGAAAAAGTTAAGACAAGAGCTTAAAGACAAAAACATGCTTACTGTAACATAGCTTGGATTCTAAGAAAAAATATTTGCCTGGGCTTCTTATTTCACCTCTTCTTTATTTGTCAGAACAGAGGAGAACATTTTTCTGGCAATAAGAATGTTTAAATGTTTCAGTAACAGCTGTGCAAATGTACACAGAATTGACTGTAATAATATGAGGAGCTAGCCACAGTTTTCATTCTACTTAAAGCAAGGGGATGCTTCCTGCCAACAGTAGCTCTAACTCAATTTATGATGCAATAACATTCAGTGTTACACCTATTTTTAGAACTCACACCCAGAGAAACATCACACACTTGTGAAACAAGGAAAAGTCTCCTAGAGGCACCATTTGCAATAGAATTGAAGCAACCTCAGCTTGTAGTGCTTTTTTTTAAAGTGAAGTAGATAGGAAGAGAACAGTCAAGGTTTTTGAAAATCAGCCGCTCTATACATTTTAACCACTAAGTGTGGAATCCCCAAGTATCAATGTAAAATAAAATATACTGAAAAGACAAAAATATATGGATGTTCCAAGTGTTGGTTCTTAATCTGCTTTTAGCCATTAAACAGCAATAGGCAAAACATGGCTCCGAAAATATAGGTAGTCCTCGTCTTACGACCAAAATTGAGCCCAAAATTTATCTTATTAAGTGAGACATTTGTTAAACAAGTTTTGCCCCATTTTACAACCTCTCTTGGCACAATTCTTAAGTGAACCACTACAGGTGTTAACTTACTAATACGGTTGTTAAGTAAATCTGGCTTCCCCATTGACTCTGCTTGTCAGAAGGTTGCAAAAGGAGATCACACAACCCTGGAAACCTACAGCCATCATAAGTATGTCAGTTGACAAGCATCCAAATTTTGATCATGTGACCATGAGGATGCAGCAATGGTTGTTAAGTGTGAAAACGGTCATATATCACTTTTTTCAGTGCTATTCTAACTTTGAATGGTCACTAAATGTTGTAAGTCGAGGACTACCTGTATTGTTGACTGAAATGACAAGACACTTTATTGTGTTACACGAGTCTCAATGGGAGACCTTCTGTTATTTTATTTCTAGAGAGGAAGCATAGATTGCCTTTCTAATAAACAATGAAGGTGCCTGTGATTTCCTTATGGGAAGGTTATGAAAGTTGGGCAAAGCTTCAAAATTCTGATAATTCTTAAGAGTTAGGAAAATATTTTTCCATATGTTCTGCAACCAACAAGTGGCCTCTGAAGGCTAGAGAGTGGAATAATTTGCTCATCTATCTCAGCATCTTCTATAATGGGAAGGCAACTTGGTGCTCTTCCGATCTTTTGGGGCACAACTGTTTACTACAGTCAGAAGAACTGTAGGCCAGGAATTTTAGGGATCACCCTGAGCAAAATTTGAGAGGTTCAGTACACACACACACACTCACTCACTCACTCCTGAGTTATGGTTCTCTCCCCAAAAACTAACCATTCAGTTTAAAATTTTAGGTGTACCCCGATTTGTAGATTTTAGAATTCCCAGAATGAGGAATTAAAAAAAAAACCACAACAATACTCCACTTGCAGGGCATCTAGGTTGATGAAAGCTGATTTAGTTGATGTTATACCCCCAAACAAAAAAAGATACTAGGTTAAAGACACATTGTTAAAACTTTACTTCAAAATTAACACTACCATATCTCTTAGAGAGCTTTTACTTTATGACTGAGTATTCGCATTTTATCCTTTCTAGCAGAGAAATTAATCCTTGGTGATTTCCATGTCAACATAATTACAGGTTGCAATTAAAACAAAATGTCTGTGGAACACACAATTCTTTTTCCTGTAATACAATGTATTGGATCTTCAAATGCATAGGGACATATTCTAGGAAAAAAATTTCCAGGCAGATAAGTACAGAGAACCCAAGAGTGCCATCTCATGAAAACTAACAGCTTGTTACATAGGTAAATGTCATCTATGATTGCCAACAGGCTGCACTGTAATTAGCTTATAACTATGATCTACCTTTGGAATCCAGGAGGGAAAAAAATGTTATGCTGGGAGTTGAAATCAATGCAGTGCTCTGCCTGAGATACTTAAGTAGGTCTACCTCATTGACTCCAAATAAGAGAAAACGAATGTTTATGATTTCTGCATTTTAGCAATTAAATTAGGAGTAGTTTAAGTATAGCAGCAATTCAACATTTCTTACATATAGAAACCTTCATAATTAGTGCTTATCATGAAAACCTGAAGGATGCATCACTTTAATGACGTCCTAGAACTTTTTCATTTATTGGTTTAATAAATCTATTTGGTCATCCATCTCATGGACTCTGGGTCACTCAATAAGCAAAGTCAATGGAGAAGCCTGCAGAACACATGCTTTCTTTTCTCGCAGTCTACTTTCACTTTCATATTTTTCACTTCCATATCCATTTATCAACATAGTTGTTGATAAATTCTACATCACCAAATTAAAAGGAGCTGAAATCAATGAACTTAAAAGCCTGTTCTCCCTCTTCAATAATGCCATCATGAGGAAGCAAGACTGGCTACATCCTAAAGCTTTCTTAAGATTATTTTACTTACTTCTATAAATATTGCCATTCACTATCATGAAAAATATTAAACATAAACCACTAAAACAGATAAAACTAGCCTCCCCTTTAACGTCAAAAGCCACTTCAGAGATTCTTTCAATATTCAGCTCATAGTGATGAGAATTTTACTAGTAAATAGAGATAATTGGCTGGGATAGAGGTAGTTGGCTGGGTTTACACAATATTTCGATTCTGATGAATGCAGTCTGCAACTGCCTTCATATTTAATAAAAACCCAGTCAATTATGATTTTAGAACAATTGTCATTGTTTCTCTTTGATCTTAGGTGTACACAAATTTGTCTGAAAATGTTAGAATAGGAATTAAAAACAGCAACATTCTTTTTAGAATACAGCATGTGGATTTATTTTTTTGATATATTCATAATTTTTATCATCAACCTCCTGAGGCTGCAGCAAATAAAAGCTGGGAAAGTAATTTAAACCACAATACTTTAAATTATTCTTTCCTTTTAGTGAAGGATTTATTGACCTCTAGTGTTAATTGCCAAATTATCGCCATGACCGCTGGAAAACCTCTATAGAAGTCAGTAACTACAAAGGCAGTATCTACAAAACCCTCATTTTGAAAAAGTTTTGCTGCAAAACAGAAAAAAAAACATATTTACATCAGGATATTGTTTTAAAGGACAGGTACATAGAAATGGAAAGCAGAAGCAATGAAAAAAGACAAAATAAGGATTAAAAGTTACTTGAACTATTGAACATTCTTGAAAGTAGTCTTTTAAGGAATGTTTTTCCATTTAAGTATTTTGTTCCTTTCCTCCACAGAAAATGTCAGGACTGAATAAAAGCAAAAGGAATCAGAGATTATTACGGTAACACTGGGTGTGTGTGTGTGTGTGTGTGGATCTGAGGAGAATACCAGTTCTCCGGAGAGTTTAGCATTCCATACTGCAAACTACGACATTAATATAACAGAACCACAGTGGCAATAATCATAGACATGGGCATTTGGAAGGAAGCTCGACTTTTAAGTGAGTTTGCTTGATGTCACAATGCACATATTTTCCATTAAATAAAGGACTATGTACATGAGGAAATCTCAACAACAATAAAGCATACTGTAGTACTTATTACTGAAAATTAAAATCTCCCTACAGGAAGGGATTTGTAGAGTCTGCAAGAATTCCACTGGGAATCCAGGAAATCTCCATTTCAATGCATAACCAGCAGGGATACTACCTCTTCCCTTCAGTTGTATATGTGGAATGGGGGTGGAGGAAGGAGGGACAGAACAGCTTTTTGAAGAGGGATTCCTGCAGAAATATGCCTATGCAGCCATATTTCCAAATAAGCTCCAAAAGCAACGTTTTTCTCTTAAGAACCGTTCAAACTAAATAAAAAGAAAAACGCCTTCAAAATAAACCCTAGAGCTTAGAGTCAATTATGCTGTTTTCTCTTTTACAAAAAACGTATAGTATTTCTGGCAACAATTCTTTACTAAATCTTTTTTCTTCTAGTCTACCAGAAACATAGTTACATTTTAAAAAGGTAATGATACTGTAATAGAATAACAACTAACAGTCAGGGTAAGCTACTTGCAACAGTCAGTTGCCAGCATATTAGCATATATTAGCTAATATTAGCATACAGCATTCTCAAATGGATTACCAAATGTAAAATGTTCTTTCCTTGCAACACCTCACACAAAAAAGTACTCTAATGAAATTAAAGACAGAATTCTGGGTAGCCCTCCAGATCATGTTAAGCAGTAAAGTGTCACTAATCCTTTTCTGCACATCTTCCAGTTCACATCAAAGTGATTGTAATTCATCCTAACTTCAGTTACCGTAGTCAGTCTCACCAAGTATATGTCGTTACAGAGGAATATAAACAAATATTTATTCCACTCAGATATTCTTTTCATTAGAAGACATTTTACCGAAATGTAGTATTTGGTTTTATAAAACAACTTTATATTGAAATACACCCCCTTCCCCACTCAAAAAGAGACAGTTCAATAAACTGGTACAGACAATGAATAAGATATATCATCTCCCCAGTGAAGCAAAAGCTTTCTGGAGTAGATGAAATAAGACTCAAGACAGCATAGCTTCCTTCACAGGCAAAGGATCCCATAGTTGGGGAATGATGGTTAAAGTCTTTCATTCCTGTCAACTGAGCCTCCTTTGTAACTGCGATCTGGAGAAGGCTCAGTCTATCTGTTCCTACTGCATGAATAGATCTTTGCAGAAGAAGGTGGTCCCTAAGGCATCCTGGATTTAAGCTGTTTAAGGGTTTAATGTAATTACTACTGCTCTAAATTGTATTTAGGGACAGATTGGTAATCAGTGAAGCTCTATAAGTGCTCACCAACATTTTTGCTGCCAAAATCTGAACCAACCAAACCAGAATCAGTGAAGACTCTTTAGAAGTAACTTGCACAAAGATCATTGCAATAACTCAACAAAGACACAATCAACCAACTGACTGCTTCCACTACAGTCTAATCCAATGGTTCCCAACCTTCTTTTGGCTGTGCCCCACCTAAGCATCCCCCCCCTTATAATTCTTACTTTACTCAAAAAGTGAACTCTATTCATAGGAAAGAAGCCTAAACGGCCATTAACTTGATTTAAACAAGGTTCAAATTGCCCCCATTAAAAATCAAATGCCCCCCTGTTGGGTTCACAGTGGGAACCACTGGTCTAATCTGTGTCAACAGGCTACAGATACAGATAGTCAAAGCAAGTTTAATTTTTTTTTTATTAATTAAGAGTGTAAAGCCACACCAAAATATTTCTGCTCCTGGATAAGTGTCACTTCTTACAATAGCTATTAATGGCTACCAATTATTATATTTTTCAATTTTAACTACATTTGTTTTAGCAGCAATTCCTCTACTCCTGTGTCTACAAAAACTAAATCTACCAGCTTATCAACTAAGTGTGGACAAGGCTGACATAGTCTTAACATCAAATATTTGTTACATTTATACTTAGATTTTTGTTCAGCATACAAAACACCTCACCTTCATACATGTAACTGTGAAAAAGCCCTCCTGAGTAGGATAGTTTTACTATAGAGTAGTAAGAGCCAAAGCCTTGGGAATTTAGTACCTGGATTTTGGAATGAGAGGAGAGACCAGGAAGGGGGAAGATATTGAACTTTCATACTCTGGAAGGGGATTTTCTCAGCCTCCCGCCGGATGACTCATTGCCTGACATGACCATAATCCCATTTTCCCATGAAAGCACCTATTCTGGTTTTTACCATTTCTCCAACCCAGAAAGCCCTCCAACCTCAAACACAAAACTACAATCCAACCTACAATCCAACCAGGTGACTTTGGCCTAGTTCAGCTATTTGGCTTTACCATTTCAGTCTCTAACCATCTACCTTACAAAATTATCCCAACAAAGTCCATATCCAATGCCATCGCTCGGTTCTTATACTGGGAAGAACTCCAGGGGATTTTGCACCAAGACCTAGTTTTTATAGTGCCCCAGACTATATCAGAAGCACCACTTTCAGCCTTCGAGAGCCTTTAGACAATTAACCACTATAAATTGTCTAAAGGCTCTGTGTTCTGTGTTTTGCTCCTGGGTTTATCTCATAATTAAGTCAGCCAAAACTGACACATCAACTGATAGAATAATCATAAAAGTAATCTATGATCAGTAAAATGGCAATAGTGTCTGTTACTTTTATTCTGATTTCAGGTATGTTGTTCCTCATCCTAAAATGTATAGTGGAATAATAAATGAAAATGAGAAAATATTAAGAGATTCCATAAAGTGTTCAAAACTATAAACTTCTCTCTTGCCTTACAAGCTCGCTGCCATTTGATGCTTAGCAGTAAACGTAAACAAAAATAGCTTTATTTATAAGCTGTTCCTGAGAAATGAAGCAAGTTCAAACTGTGTTTCATCCTGTAAAGAATCTACATAGTTAACCAACACTTTTCATTTATGTACAAAATTCAGTATATTAAGTCTCATTGGCTGATTAATAAGCATTAATAGTCTAGAGACCTTAGAACCATCACTTTGATGAAACCCCTCTCTCCTTTGCGTAATGTGAGAGGTGAGTAAGAAGTTTTCATGTCCCCTGTATATTTCAGCATCTGTGTGAAATTATTAAAAGATTCCTGTAGAAAGAGAGGTTGAGCTAGAAGTGGGGTTAAACATGTCATCAGTTTAGAGTCATTGCATTTTCACAAAAGACCTAAGTCCAGCCCCCGCAAATTCCATCAACTTTTTCTGGCATCAACTTAGCTTTGACTGTTAATTGACTATTCTTCTTTCAAAAGTAGCTATAATGAACTTTTCTATGGTTTGAACTCAGCAATGTTCCTGGTTATTTGCACCTAACAATTCCAGACCTAAGAGCATCATCCGTGTCCAGCACCATCCAACTTGATCTCTCTTTTTCATTTGAGTCCAAAGTGATTGCAGAAGCCTAACGTTAAGACTTAAATGTAGTGATACACCCACATTTTCTTGAAGCTAGCTTTGTGCATGGATAAAGTGGTATAAACTGTGTCAAGGAGCATGTTTTAGTTTCTGCTGAACACTAACTGCACTTTTTCATGGAAAAGGCGTATATGACAAAAGTATATTTCTCACCTAACAACCAATGGCATTTGGGTGACAACAGCAATGAAGACTGCTGGGATTGCTGTTGCTCAATGATGTAGACATATGAACTTTGCACTTTAGAACTGCATTGTTTAGTGATGGAAAGTCCACCCCAATTACTGTTGTAACTCCAGGACTACCCGTACTGTGGAGCAGGGATTCTCAACCCCCAGTCCATTGACTGGCACCAGGTTGCAGCATGCCAGAAATCGGTCCATGAAAACAAGTGAAGCCCCATCTGTGGGATGCAGGCAGCACACTTAGACACCCCCCCGCCAGTCCGCGGAAAAGTCTCTCTCCATGGAACCAGCCCCTGGTACCCCAAAGATTGGGGCCACTGCTGCAGAGGGTCCCATATCTTTGGATTCTACCATTTGATTTTTTTTAAAAAAGCACCCAATATTATATGTAATTTGATTGTATCTCTCATTCTCGAAATAAAAACAGCTATTAAACTAATTCATGTAAGTCAAATAGTAAACAATATTTCTAAAAATTTAGAAATGAGGTTTTTTTAATGCCAAGATTTGCCCCAATACATTAAAAATATTCAGTCTAACAGCTCTTTATGCTGCCAGGTCTATAAATGTTCAAACAAAATTCATGTAACTTAATTTTATCGGGGTAATTAGTAAGTTTTATTATGAAGACTCTTATTTAACAGTCCGTCTTTGTTCCTAAGCAATTATTTAATTAATTCAATTCAATTCAATTTTGAGGCTGCCCTGCTCCCTTAACAACTTGAAGAATTTTATAATGAAATTTAAAAAAAAATAGAAAAGAAACCCATCGCTGATGGAAGACAACAATAACAACTAAAGCCACAGGGACTCTGCAAATACTCTAACTCAAGGCCTAAGAGAACAATCAAGTTTCTACTGATTTTTTGCATGTCATTAGAACGGAAACTGAATAATGTGTGTGTGTGTCATTGGAGAAAGCAGGTGCCAGAACAGAGAAAGCACACACTATAAAGACAATCCCGTTAAATCTGACCAAAAGCCCATCTGGTTCAACATCCAGTTTCTCACAGTGACTAATTCATGCTTCTGGAAAACCACAAACAAGTATTTAACCTCCATCCTCAGTAATTTGTTTTCAATGTTGCATTTGCCTCTGATGTCTAGCTAGACATCAAAACCCATCACTGTGATAGAGCTATTCTGCCATGAATTTGTCACATCCATCACTGAAATAATCAGAACTAGCAGCCATCAGATCTTAGGACACCACATAAACAAGTGTGATGTGGTCACAGCAAATTCTAAATAAGTGTAGCAGTGTTTTCTCAGATTCATTCTTTTTGAACTTCTATGTGCCCTGCAGTTACTCTCCATTTTGGATCAGTTTCCTGAAAAAACTATGAAGTGCTGTTTTAGATAATGATGCTGCACAAAAGACCTAGAGGAAGAACACAATCTCTTTTTAATTCCTGGTCCCAGATTATTGTGGCATAATGACTTCAGTTCCTGTCACACAATTTTTTATAAATTCAGACTTAAAATTTTTTTTAACTACACTGTTTACATACAACCTGAGTATCTGTGACTGAAATAAATAAGTGGCTTAATTGAGAGGCTGAAGCTCATTGCAGGCATATTCATCTCCTTTTCTCACCTGATAAACTGGTTAAACAGGTTTTGTATTGTTTCAAAACCTGTATGACCACAGGTGACAGCAGGCAGGATGAAATAAGTAGGAAGTAAAACTCTCATGAGTTACTTTCAAAGCTTAAGAAATGTTTTCTACCCTGGCCTATCCTGTAGATTAGTAGTTAGAAGATAATTTAAACTTCAGTATGTATAAAGAAGATGCCAGAAAACTGATAGAAGCTAATTTAGGAAAGATAAGCTGTCTGAAAAATCAGCTAAAACTACGAACATAATATGTTGTATAGTATTATTTTTGGACATTGATTTCATATCTTCTGTAGAATGACAGATAATTGTACCTGTTGCACCAAGACAATGATCTGACATGAATTGCATCTGGAAAAATCAATATATGCATTTATAGTTTTGAAAAAACAGTACTGTACCAATAAAGGAGAATAAATAAAGGAGTATTATACTGTATTCCCATATTAAAGAAGGCGAATGCTTGGTATATAGAAAACAAACAATTGCTCTCACATTTTCTTTCGATTGCATAAATAGAAACCAATACAAAGACTAATTTTCATATCCAAAGCACAATAACCCATGCAATGTTTATGTGCATTTATTTCAAGTTATTGGATGGGTAAAGCATATTTTTCATTCACTGCATACTGGGGAAAAATCATTGTAAAAAAATAGAAAGGGTTGAGGTAAGTTTCTGCAAGAGAAGAATTCCTTTTAGGAATTACAGCATGGCACTATTTCTCAACCACACCAAATTTAAGATATGTGAACTTCAATTCCCAGAATTCCCTGGCCAGCCATGCTGACTGGGAAATTCTGGGAGTTGAAACCCACATATCTACAAGTTGCTAAGATTGAGAAAAATTGAACTCGGAAATTGATAACCCGTCTTCAAATATTCAAAGTGGCTGAACAGCATTAGAGACATTTTCAATGTCTAGATTGAGTGATATACTGACTATAGATGGGGACTGAAATGCCTCATTCACTTCCTTTCCTTAACAAAATGTCATGCTGGACTGCCCTCTCTACCTCTCTTCCTCCCTTCCCCCAAACATGCTGTATTTACTTCTAACATTTGCTTGAAATCATTTCCAGACTTGCATTCCCTCAAACCGCAGCAGGAGCAGCAGGGAGAGTGCAAAGGGAGGCAGAGTGTTCTCTTTTCAACAAATAGGGGGGAAAAAAGAGATAAAAAGCTCAGATTTATTTATAATTACACACACACACACACACACACTTTTTAGTGTGTTGCAGATAAACATTACTTCATTCCCAGAAATCCAGACACACTTCACACTTCCCCTACTTACTTAAAGAAATGTCTTTAAAAGCTGCCTTGACAGAAGCCTTACATGTTCTATTTGCAAATTACTTATATGAATTTCAAGCTAGTAAAAAGTTGCAGAAAAACCTTCGGTTCTTATGAATGGCAACAACAATCAGTTGCAGACATCTTGGCAGCGAATCCACTAATATAGCAAATTGCATTCCACAGTTTTGTTAATCTAAACGCATAAAAAGTCCCAACTTCTGAACCAAAGAATCCTTCACTAGCTCACTTACTTTTTTCTTCTGGAAAGGCTTTTCACTTCCCTTGCAAAATCCAATAGGTTCCTGCTTTTAGGGCTAATTAAAAGATGATTGTGGTATAGATAATAAAGGAGGTGAAAAAGGCATACAGTGGTGCTTAAAAGTTTGTGAACCCTTTGCATTTTAAATATTTTTCCATTAAAAATATCAGTAGTTGTGAGAAAAGGCAAAGAAATGGGCCCAGAACAAAATAGGATGATGGACTAGCTTTAAAAATCCAAAATTGCTGGAAACCAACGATATAGGCAAAGAATTAGAAACCACCCTTGAGACTAATATATTGAAAGACAAGAAGTTGGTTAAACAAAAGTGAAAGATATACAGTAGAACCTCGGGTCATGAAAGCTTCTGACTACGACCAAATCGGATGCCGACCAAATATTTCGCAATTTTTTTGCATCTGGTCGCAAACAAATACTCGGATGTCGATCAAACACAGCCGTGGCGATTTCCCGCCACTGTGAATTCCCCTTCTGTGACATTCTTTTTTT
>JAPKID020000012.1:0-13269 GCA_026931265.2 Tropidonophis doriae | reverse complement strand
TGCATGCGCAGTCAATCTTGCTTCCAGTCACAACCAAATCTGGTTGTAACTGATGTCATGGAATGGATTACGGTCGTGACCGGAGGTTCCACTGTAGTCATGAAAACATCATACAACAGATCCAGAACATGTTTTGTGTGGGTTATTACGCAGCATTTTAATATGGCAGTCTCAAGATCATCTCTCAATTTCTCCATCATCCTCTTAGACTATAATAAGCTACCTACAATTACAGTATATTAAAGGCAATATATCAGTCTATTTTTGTGTTAACAGAAACTTGTCAGAAGCTCTGTCATTAATTTAGAATATTACTGAAATTATTTACCAGTAAAAAAAAATCCATAAACTCGTGGATGTCAACAGCTACAGTATTTAATTCTTCCTAATCTTAGGCTTTCATCAAAAGCAAGCTTCTGTCCAATATAATCATGTCTGCATTATTTACACATACAGAGAGCAAATGTTTGCAGGGCTTAATATTTTCAGATTAAAATAAAAATACAGTAGGTGTGTTAATTTGTTATTTCTATCCTTAGTGCAGTGAAGTAGGACAGTTTTATTATGACAAATAAAAGAGTTGACAGAGATGGGAAGATATGCAACCCTCAATAATAATTTGGTTGATTCTGCTTCCCTGTCTTTTAATATAATGAGGAAAGCACAAAGGTAGAAACTTCAAATATTTTAAAAGTTTCTTTCTTCTAGAGAAACAAAAAGGCAGTGCCACAAAATACTAATCATTATACTTAGGATATGTTTAATGAGATGTTAAGGAATGCTTCTCAGAGGCAACTGAATTTGTGTCTGGACTCCATGATCCAGGTCAAGATGAAAGTGGAAATAGCTATCTAAGATCTAAAATTAGGATGGGAATTCTTTTCTGAGATGAAGCACCACTAAATTCAATGCATTTTATTTTTGAAGAGGTGCAAATAAGAATGCCCAAATAAAAACTATACTAGTGCCTCTTATCATTGGCTTTCTGATTACCTCAAATTTTGTGTTTGCCAGAATCAGCTACAGAATACTTTAAAACTGAATAAAAAGGTAGTTCACTTTTATCTCCACTGAAAATACATTCTGGATGAGATAATTTATAAGACAGAATTGGTCTACAGTTAACCCTTTCCCTTCTGCTTTCCCCAATAAAAGTTGTTTTGCTTCCCTTGGGGGGGTGGGGGTGTCAGTTCCTTGTTTATAAGACAGGAGTTTGAATACCCAGCAAGAAAAAGCAGCCAAACTGGAGGTGGGGGTGGGGGAAGGACAACAACACTATTCAAACTGCTGCATTTCCACTAGAAATTGCCCTGTCTTCAGAGTGTGTCTTGGAGCAGAAATTGGCCATCTGGCTGATGTTACATACAACTGTTTTTAAAAGGCATAGCCATTGTACAATAGAATAACAACCAATTAAGATTATATGCCTAGTGGAGTTGCTAGATCCAGCTACTTACAAGAGCTGTGGTGGCATAGTGGTTAGAATGCAGTATTGCAGACTAATTCTGCTGACTGTTCTAACCAGTTTAAGATTGACTCAGCCTTCCATTCTTCTGAGGTAGATAAAATGAGGAGCCGGACTGTTGGGGGCAATAGGCTAACTCTGCAAATTGCTAAGAAAAGACTGTAAAGCACTGAAGTGGTATATAAGTCTAAGTGCTGTCATTATTATAGCAGACCTGAGTAGAAATGTATTAAATACCAGTCAGAAAGGTGAGGTGCCTCAGTAAGGAATTGTCCCAAAGCTAAGCTAAGCCAAACTTATTAAAGACATGGGGGGGGGGAAGGGGGAGGCCCATAAATTGCTGTTAAAAGACAATGGATAAACTGAATGATGGGGAGAATGGCAAAAGCAAGCAGGACATATGAGTTTTGAACTACATATAATAAAGAGATATTTATAACTTTGCCAACACTGACTGTAAATTGGTCTTCAACTGGCATTCTGAATAGATGGACAAGTCCTATTTGAAGGGTATCCCAAATCATTCTCAGTTCATCTGACCAACTTGATTTAGGGTGTGCCAAGAAGACAGTAGAAAAAAGGTTGTCTGGCTTATGTAACAAAGTTTTCGGTCTTTTAAGTGAACTGCCAGATGTCCATGGTTAGGGTTAGGTACACTTATTTTTGTATCGATAGAAATATTTCACACTTATATATAAGTTCAATATGAATAAAAAACTCAATTTGATTCAAAAGAAAATAAAGTGCAAATTGGAACAGGGATGAGCTCTGTTCTGGTATTCAAGTGCTCTTTAAAAACCTGTCTTTTCTTGCAGGACTCGACTTAGGATGATGGACAGACTGAGAGTTTTAAGAAATTTGATGGTTGGACATAAAATGTAAATGGAACAATTTCTGTATGTTGCTGGGCCCTTCAACCGGCCGAGGTTGACTGCCCTGTAGCAGCTTTGCTTGCACCAGCAAAGGCCACCAGAAACTCCTCAGCCTGAGGCATCCCATACTCCACATAACAATCCACACAATTGCTTAACAACTGCAATCTGGAGAGCTGGGATTGCAGTCATTGAGCGAATTGGTCATGTGGGCATCTCACTGAATGACTGCCTCACTCAATAATCAAGATTCTGGTTCCAATTGTGGTGTTAAATCGAGGATTGCCTGTAGGACTGAATCTATACAAATTCAATTTCCTCCCAAATTATAGACAAATTACAGCACAGAACAAATGGGGTGCTTCAGGTATTTCTGAACTAAATTTTATAAGTCTAGATCAACATTTCCTTTGGGAATATCCAAAGAATCTAAAGAACAGCCTACCAATGCTGCCTATGGCTAGTACACACCATACCTAGCCTACCAATGTCACAGTGTTGTATTGCTGATGCCTAAAACGAGAATGGATTATATATCCACAACGAAAGAACCACAGAGTATATCAGACAATTGCTACTAATGAGGCATGACTTTTGTGGTATCATACCCAATTCCATAGAATACTGAGTTCCATAGGGGGGAAAAGGCGACTATTTTCACATAATTGCTAGATTAGGATTTTTAAACCATGTTTTATTGAATATATTACAATAGTCTATTCTGCACTCAATACAAATAGGTGATTTACACATTACACTAAGCCCAAAATCCATGCTATGACTTAGTCCTAGCTGTGAACCATATTATGGGAGCAGAGGATCTTAATGGAAAGCAATAAAATGTGGTAGTATAATGTATTTACAGTACTGTACAATTTAAAATAAAAAACCTATCAAACAACCCTTCCACCAGCATATGGACTAGTGGCTAACTTTTTCTGTGCTGATTTTTGTTTTAAAACAATATATTATGGCAAGCAATCGGTCAAAGTACAAAGGTCTTTGAGGAAATAAATCCAAAGTATACTGCAAATTGGAATATGTATAGCTGTATGCACCAATCCCCAAAACAAAAATGCTAAATGTCTCTGCATTCTCCTGATTCTGAAAGAAATATCAAAAAGTACTAGTTGTGAAGTCCAATTGCAAAAAGAAAAAAGGAAGAGCAAAATACAGCTCTGTTTAAAAACTAACTATTGCGATGTAGATAGCTAAAAGATGAGGTAAGTGACATAAAGTGTAGCTTAAACAATAAAGAAACAGAGTAGAGAGAAACTAGAGACAAAGAGAAACTAAGAAACCTGATGACCTATCCAGTGAATATTTACTATAGAAATAAAGTATCTACGGTATCAAGTCTCCTTGTTTTTAACTCCCAAATTTTCTTTTGAGAAACTAACAATCGTTATGAATCTTGGGGGACTGAATACTACTTTGCAGTATATGGATTACAAAGAGATCCCAGTAGAGTTCATTGCATTACAGTTAAGAAGATCCCCAAGAGAGAGAGAGCAGTCCTAAATATAACAAGTTTATTAAGTCTCCCAATTAAGTGCATTAAACATATGCATTTATCTTTCCCAATTATCCCAATACCTGAAAATAACTCTTTTCAGTTATTTCTCTCTGAACATATATATAAAATACCGCGAGATTCAAAATTTGTCAATATGAGTAGCAG
The DNA here is from genome assembly GCA_026931265.2 of Tropidonophis doriae. Taxonomy (NCBI): domain Eukaryota; kingdom Metazoa; phylum Chordata; class Lepidosauria; order Squamata; family Natricidae; genus Tropidonophis; species Tropidonophis doriae. The sequence continues at coordinate 9,251 of JAPKID020000012.1, read as the reverse complement.
AAGGAGGAGGAAGGGAATATTTCAAAAGCAGCAGTTTTCTTTTGGAGCTACTTCTGCATTTCAGCCTGCAGTGTAAGAGAGTCCTGGAGGTCAGACAGTGTGAGCCACAACTCAATTAACTTCTTTATCATTTGTCTGAACGCCATATTGCTGGTTCAGAGTACAGACATTGACCAAAGACATTTCAGTGACTTCAGCTCAAAACAACCAAAGAATGTTTATTTCCTAGCATTATTCTTCCTAACAGCCAGTTTAATCTTGTCTTTATTTGAACAAGGATTAGGGTACATGTACTCCAGTTTAAACAAATTTGAATTAAATTTAAAGCCCTTTGGAGCCAACTACCCAGCCAACTATAGTACAGATTTCCTCTAAAGTCAAAAATAACACACCCTTCGGACACAGAAGCATTAAAAACATACATTTGTTTTATAATCCAGCCCCGATCCCCTGTAGAGAGTTTTTATAGTGGTTTACCCAACTCATGCAATTATCATCTTAGTTTTGGTAACCTCTATAACTTTTAAAGAATGGTGGGCTGTGTGAAAGTGAAATTTTCCCAAGTCATATAAAAGAATTCTACATTTTGGTCAGTAACAGTCAAGAAGTTGCCGTATCATCAAATAAATTTGAAACAGTTTCTAGAACTTATTCTCAGCTTGCAATGGCACGTAGGCTGCTATGGGTAAGCTTCAAATGCCTCTCTAGAGCTGCTTCTAAGCAGACTATAAATAGATTGAATTTCCACGGTTAAATGTAGAAAAATCTGAAATCTCTGTATTTGAAAATCAATGTAACACAAATGTGTATATTGTTAGATATTTTTCCCCCTTTGGCCAGTGGCAGTATTTGCATGATACATTGAACCACAAATAAATCAATAAGTTTTAAACAATTTGTGATTCACCCTGTGTACTTAATTTATATCTGAGTGTTATATGAATTCAGAAAATTGGAATAAGAACACCAATCATATATCATCTGTTGAAGTGGGTGGCTATAATAAATGTAATGAATTAAATACTATGAAACAAGTATTTAATCTGGACATCTACAGGGTTGAAATAGGCATATGCTAATAATTCTTATAAGCCGAAAATGGGAAGGACTATGTACATTAGGGATTACTAAATAAGAAAATTGGAAGGGTAACCTAACAGAAATAGGTGATTGCATTTGTAACTAAATTATTGCAAGGATGGATTTAAACCAGGTCCATTTATTACTGGTAAATGCAAACAATTCTACAATATGACATCAACTGGCAAGAATACCTCAACTGAGTTTAAAATTAACAAAGACAGAATATTGAGTTGTCTATGATTTATCCCGATATCAGCTATTTTAAATATTTTTCCCAAACACCTGCCATTCATTAGAATTGCCAGAATGACTACTTATTTTTCTTAGTCTGAATTGACGGGTGTTAGTGATTCTTGAAACCAGACCTGGCCCAGGAACAAGTGTGTGATGATTCTCCTACTGAAGTTAATTCATACAGAGTTGGGTAGCTGAAATTTTCAGTTTAAATAACTACTGCATACAAAAGCCTCTTGAAATATAAAGTAAGCTATCCTTGATATAAAAAACCCCCTCCTTTCCCGTTTCTAACATATCTCTCAATGGAAAAGGTGTGGGGGAACCACAATATTATCCTGACATGACTCTTCTCAGTCAGAGTTTAGATTGCAATATTTATGTGTAAAATGGCCCCACAGGAAGTTATATATGGTGCTAACAATAATTTCTGGTGCCAAGAAGAGATCAGATTGTTTAAAGACTTTGTTCACTTGCAATTAAATTATCTTCTCATGGGATAGAAAATAAAATCAAATTTCTACCAAATAGGGACAAGAGCTAACTTTCAGAAAAAAATGCTTTTTTATTTTGCATTGGTCACAATAAAACAGATATTAAAACAGTTTTCATCTTAGTTTAGGGATTGCTATCTAATAAATACTGAATAAACTTGGTTACCTAATTGTGTGTATGTGTGTCTTGCTGTGTATAATATTTATTACATATATCCACACATTTGCAATCAGGAAAATTACCCCCAAAATTACATAATTCAACAAACGATTCTTCTTTCAACCGACTTCCTCTTTTGTAATCTATGAGGTCCTTCCATAGTTAGAGCCCAGACTGATTGTAGTTTTAGGATATTTTGTATTGATCAAGTTACAATTAAAAATCATACTTAATCATGTATTTTTGTACATTGTGTGTATAGGTGACTGTGTCCCCCCTCTGATTTGCCTTTTAAAATCTTGTGGAGATATATTTTTGTTCAATATATATTGCCACCCATCTCAAACAAATAACTTTGAGCACCAAACTGTCACAAAATAAATTAAAACCAAATTACAAGCAGGATACAAAAATTAAATATGCACAGTAGCTGAGAAAATGATGATCTGTAGATATCCAGGAAACAGGACACTTCACATACTCAGGACCCCAGGCCCAGGCATATAACCATGACTCCACGGTCTTACAAAGAGTGAACATGGGGCCATCCTAATCTCTGAAGGAAGAATGTTCCAGAGGGCAAGTACTGAAGCAGAAAAGGCATGTATCCTAGTCCATGACAGCGGACGTTCCTTGGCTGAAGGGACTTGAAGCGTGTCCATCCTGATGGGACTGGATTGGACAGGTAGAAGCAACTGAGAGAAGACAGTCTCTTAGGTAAGCCAATTTCAAGCCATAAAGCGCTTTGAAGGTGACAACAGCACCATTGGTCCATCCAGAAACATACCAGCTACTAATGCAGCGGTGTTACATGTACTGAGCATCCAATATCATTTACTATCTGTGCAGCTGCGTTCTGTATCAGTTGAAGCTTCCAAATGCCCTTTCAAGGGAAGCTCCACTAGGACCCATTAGAATAATCCAAACCAGAGGTCTGTCGCTCACAAGGGCATGAGTGTCAATGAGCAGAGGTTTCCAGTCCAGGTATGAGTGCAAGTGACGCATAACCTAAAGGTGTGCCAAAGCCTCTTGGCCAGAGCTGCCAACTGTTCTTTCAACAGGAATCAAGAGTCTAGGAGGAACCCTAGATTGCATACCGGATCTACCTGGAGCAGTGCCATCCGAGGACCAAAAGTGGAAGAATCTTGGCATTAGAAGGCCCAAACTCCTAGGTATAAGTCATATAAAAAACTATTTAAAACTAAATTATGTTAGCTACAATTATTCCAATTGCTGAAGTTCATTTTTTAAAAATTGAAACTATTAAATAAGCAAAACTTTAACTGATTTAATAAAAATAAATTAAACATTGCTTTATAATTTTGATTAAAACAAAAGAGTAATATTTGAGCAATTGGAATAATTGAAACCTCTCTTACGTCCAATTTCTAGTGTTCCAGAAGATAGTTTTATCTATCTTGAAGTAAAAAAGAAATCTTCTGGTTCTTGGCTTGTTTGGCAGAGATAAGCCAGAGTGTTTCAATTCATGGTAAATAAATCACAGGAGTTTCTCTGCTTTGTTAGTTCTTTCGTGGGCAAGAGAGCCAAAGCAAATCTACAAACTACAAACATGACCACTAGAAGAACATGACATTGCACGGCAGCATTTTACATTTTTTATCAGACATTTTACAGCTATTTACAAATGGAATTCCAAACTGGAATGTTTGCAGGGGGTTTGGGAGGTTTTTTTGGTGAATATCTGCTTTTGAACAAAGTTATACATCGATTGATTCCTATAATGATTAAAAGTAATGATTTCCAACTAAATAAAGCCTTTATATTACCTGGAAACACAATTCAAAGGCAGATTCAAGTAGTCTATATATATATATATATATATCTGAAAAAAGATATGCTAAAAAGCAAAGTGAGAACAGTGAAATTCAGGGTTTTGTTTGACTTGACATTCATATGACATTAAGTAAGCTATCTCACTGGGAAGAAAAATTATCCAAGAACTAGCTAGACATCTTTGACTGTCCAAGTGTAAGAAATTTCCTGAAGCCATGGACTTAGCAAAGACAAACCAATGTTCCTCCATGGAATGGGAAGTCCACAACCTGTAAAACCATGAACATTTTGATTTGTCGCCTGAAACTTTATAATGCTAACATCATGCTTTTAATGCCTAGGAGGATTTCCCTGCTGGATTAAGGGATACATTTATTTAACAAAATAATACTCAAGGCTATATAGAAATATTAATAAATATATGAATAAAGAACATTAAAATGGAAACCTACGCAACAGATAAAACATCTTAGGCAGATTGTGTTCAAAAGCTTTTTTAGCATGCCTCTAATAACTGTAATATGCTAAAGCCTTGATTGAACAAAACGTCTTTAAATGCAACACTCTTTTAAGGGGATAAAAGGAATCTTTAGAGGCATGAGATTCCATAAGCTAGACATTGCCACAAAAGATACAACTTTATGAACCACTAGGCAAGTACTCTGTCAGAATCTGAAATGCCTCTCTTATAGCTTTTAAGGCAGAGATGAGGAACTTGTGGCCTTCCAGAAGTCCCAGTCAATGCAACCAAAAGGTTCCTCATAACTGTTTGAAAAAGCAAGCCATTCTGATTGTTGTGTTATTCTGAGAGCAAACCATTTAAATGGTCCTTTAAACTTTGCGAGAAAGAGGAAGCCACTGTCATTCTTGCAAATCAATGTCACCTAGTCCAAACCACCCTCTCTTTTGCATTTTGGACTACCTGAGGTTTCTGTTCAAGGGCAGCCTCATGTAGAATTAATCCATTCTGGATATAGCTTGCATGTGTTATTCTGCCTTTCCTGTGATCAAGCACATTTGGCATATCACCCAAGCTCAAGAAAGGCACTCCTGAGTCCCAAGGTAATATTTCAGAAGCAAATCCAATTTCACGATTCCACCAATAACACCGATTTTTCTAAATAGTGCACATCATGCAAAACAGCATGAACCCGATTTCTAAATCATCTGATTCTTAATTAATAACACCTGTTTTAGTGAAAATTTCAGTTTGTTCTCCCTCATTCAGATTAATATTTTCAAATATGTGACATTAACATTTTGTAATATTAAATACTGTTCTTCCCTGTACACATACATTTTAACTGAGTAACTCTCCAGATATTTTTCTGGGCACTATCTTAAAAAGTCGTGAGAAGAGAGAGAAGATGCATAGAAAGGAAAATTGGTTCTAAAAACAATTTTAAAAAATATCTCATACATTCTAAAATGCAAATAGCATATACTCTGGAGTTAGCCTCCATATTTTGTAATTTTTTATTTCTTGCATTTGTATTAAAAAGGAAAATAATGGATTTTACATTTGGAATATATTATGATAATTTCATTCCAACAAAATCACAAGAATTCTACTTTTTAATATTATCAATTAGCATAACTTCTCCCTAAACATTCTTGTCTGTCAAGTATAAAATATACGTTTACTACTTCGATGAAAAATAATTAAAAGATATAAAACATAAGCTTCCACTTGATTAAATATAGTGGATTTGTACCAAGTGGCACAGGTAATTTGGCACAAACATAAACAATGGCAACCCATGAAAAACAAACCATGTTTCTATAATATCAACTATGATCAAAAACTATGGCAGCTAAGAAGTCTTAGTTGTTCAATTTCCCCCCATAATTACTGCATTTAAGGCTTTAACGACAATATAGCAAAAGCTATGTAGCAAATTGCTTTAGAGTACTAGTTGTATGTTATTTGAATTTTGATATTGAAAGTTTATCTGAAACCTATTTATAAGCCTATCTTAACAATTTGTAAAGGACCTGTTTGAAAAATAAGTTCAGAGTTTGTAGCATAATTTGTGCATATTTATAAACAATGAACGTGAAAAAGCAGATTGGTCAAGAGTTTAAGCAAATATTTAGAAATATAATGGTGTTAATGAATGCAACTGAAATAGAATCCATACTTTAAGTGGCCCACTTCACACAAAATGCTAAGCCATAATACAGGTTGCCTCAAAGGTGCTTTTTCAATAGGCAACTGGACTTCGTTTTTCTTCAAAGACATTTAGCTTCTAATCCAAGAAGCTTTTTCATAATGCAGGTTGTTTTTTGGCATAGTATGATATAAACTCACAAAAAAGTTAATCCAAAGCACCATAGCTAATTCAACCCATTTTAAGAATATGCTTATGTGTAAATCAGGTTATAAGAGTGCGCACAAAACTATAATGTGGTGTTCCTAAATTTGCTCCATAGGTATAACTATGTTTTTTTAAAACCTCAATTAAATCATAGCTTAATATTATGGATACTTTCTATAAGTGGGATCACATAATTTTCTAAGACAGCTTTTTCATGGTTTGATGTGTAAACTATAATTTGCTGGGCTCACAATAAACCAAAACCAAACAGATTGTGTTTTAACATGTTGTAGATCATGCAAAGTTTATTGGTGGATTATTAAGATTATTTACTGAACTATTCACAACTGGCTGGATTCATCTATTGTATGCTAAATTTTTATGCAACCTATTTGATTTTTGCTTAGCATTCTATAAAAATATATGAACTGTGATTTGTAAATTTATGCTTTCCTAAGTAAACCCAGGCAGACATGGATTATTCAAATCATACTTAACAAGTGATAGTTTAGCATATGTTAATTTAGTACAGTAGTTGATCACTGTTTATGATACAATGGTTGAACATTATATGTTTTTAAAGCAAGTCATATGCCAACAAATTCACCTAAACCATAGGTAAAAATTGTTTGTCACTCCCTCTCCATTTTAGTTGTATATCTCAACAATTTTCTGGTGGCAGGCCCACTCCTGCCTCCCTCCCCCCTGCAAATAACTACAAAGTAGTAGTGGCTCACAAAATCAGAATAGTTATATCTGAGGTGATGGAATAGTTTTTGTTATCTAAAAAGAACCTATGGGCCTGAAAGGAGTAAAAACACAAAATAGTTACCGCTACATTCCTACATTCAATTTCCTAGCGATGTGATAGCTTTCCAACTATAATCTAATTTATAGTCCCAATACTAGTGCATACTAAGTCATATTTACTCTGTTTAACCAGGGAGAAATTATACTACTAATTGTAGTTAATTACCTTTCAGTTAGCTCAGTTTCCACTGTTTAGGGAAATGGACATTTGAAACCAAGGTTTAATTTCAAAAATCTGGTTTCTACAAATTAAAAATAGCTCTAAATTGGCAAAACACATATGGCTTCAGCTAAGCTTCTGTCCCTGCTTAATGAGGTATGTGCACATGATGGGATAAAGTAGCAGTATGTAGATGTTCTTTAGCCCTTTCTAGTGAGTTACTAATCAATGCAAACTTGATTAAAAAAAAAAAGAATATTCTAAAGAGAGTTCCACTGTACTTCCAAATTAACAAAGCTTGGGAAACATTCAACATAAATTGTTAAAAGCCAGATTTTAACCATCCTGAGACAAGGAACAAAGTGGCAGAAAGAACCTCATATCTGCTTTCAAAGATCCTCAAACACACTTATTAAACTTTCCATTTCACTATAGCTTTTGAAAACTACTTCCAAGACTACTAACATTTATCTCAGAGATGCCCACTCAATATCTCCATCATTTAAAACATTCACATGCTCTTGGTAAGGATGAAAATGGTATTTTTTGGACTTTGCAAAACCTTCACAAAATGACCTCTGGAACACTGTAGTGTTTATTACTATGAACTTTGAGGCATGCAAGTGTTCAGATAAACTATCAGAGTTTCAACCAAATCGGACTACTAAGGTAAGTATACACAAGAGCCTAGGCTGGAGAATTAGAGTCTGTACATGTCACCCATGTATAAACAGGTACAAAACATGCAAAAAACCAAACTGTAGAAAAACAGGGGCCAATGACGATGGTTAATGTACAACACTAAAATAATAACTGAAAAGCAAGAAATGTGTTTTTATTCCACAGAACGCCATGAGACTTAAGGGTAGGAATAACAGAAAGGGGCAGTAACATTTGAAATGAAGTAATTTGGGAAAAAACAACAAATGACTTGTTTTTAACTGTGTAGTACTGTTTTTCTTCAGCCAAATCAGCACCAAATAGACATGTAGCGTGTTTGCAGGGACAAGGCCGGAATCATAAGTAGGGATTTTATAAAGGGAGACGGGAGAAGACCAGTTTAAAGAGGATAACCTCACCTGGCAGATCTTCCTTGTTTTCCTGAGCTCAAAAACACCTTTTTATGTTAGCAAAATAAATGAATTTATACTATCTGGAAATACCTTTAGAAGTAAGCAGTAAACATCCGATTTCCCTTTTTAAGGAAGACACCAAAGAAAACATGTTTTTGCTTTGCAACTCCCCATCCAGCCTTTCAGAAACCACGGGAGAAACCACGGCTGGGGCTCTCCTTTGCTTTTACTTTGGAGATGGCGTGGGGGTGGGGTAAAATGAAATAGACGATGCCTTTACAACCGGAAAAACAAAAAAAAGCTACACATAATCATCCAGCCCTGCGAATGATAACCTCCTCTCTTTTTCCCCCGTTCCCCAAAGCCCCCACCCCTTCTGCTGGAGAGGGGAAATCTATTCTAGAAGCCTGTAGAGATATGCGAAGGAAGAGATGGGGGTGGGGAGAAAATCTCCCAGCGCCCCCCGCTACAACGATTAGAAGATTGTATATCATTTTATAAAGCTACATTGTATTCTGTAGACGTGCTCTGCAGACGCAGGAATAGAAGGCTGTTTGGGGGGGCAGAACTGAATTGGGGGAGCAGTGGAAAGAGATCAGTGCTACTACCCGAGGAGGGGGGACACGGTTCCCCTTCTCCCCAGTTTTTTTTCGCCCTGTCACAGCCCTGAGTTGCAGGTAGAGAGAGTTAAGAGATTTAAAGAGAAATTGCTACATTGTAACAAACTCACCGTGATGTTTGAGCAGCAGTCAGCGCGGGGTCTCCGAGACATCCCCGCACGGGCTCCGGAGGCAGGACCCTAGCAGGCACAGACTCATAGAGGGTCAGCTCAATGCCTGATTGCAACCGACGAAGGTTTCCTCTGGAAGATTAAAAAAAATAAAAATAAAGAGAGGAAGAAAAAGCCAAAGCGGGCGGAAAAAGGTTAAATAATAATAATAATACCAACGGGCAGTTTTATTTGTACATTTTCAGCTAAAGCTTTTTTTTTTAAATAAAAAAAATAAAAAATAAATAAATAACCACCTCCCTCCTCCCACTCGGCTTAATTTGCATCGGTGCTGCCCCACCCCTCTGGCTCTTTCAAAATACTGTCGCCGCACGCGCGCACGCTCAAAAGGGAGC